>VYZV01023992.1:15083-33900 GCA_013401275.1 Pandion haliaetus
CAGCCCTCCCCACACCCCACCGGTTCTCCCCCACCCCTTCCCCCGGCAGCGCGATTTGCACCCCTCCGGCCTCAGCATCTCCCTGGGACCGGGCCGCTGCTCCCCCATGCAGCCCCCCAGAGCCAGGGAGCGGGGCCGGGTTCCCTTGCAGCGGTGGGGCTCGGCCCCATGGGCCACAGGTCGCACTCTGCTCTACCGAGAGGCACATGGACCACCGGCCCGGCAGGTAAACACGCTTGAAAACCGGTGGTACAGGCGCTTTGCACTGGAGCCGCCTCGTTTGGAAGTCAATTTTGTGGGTTTGGAGGGGGTGAGAGACTCATTTTGGCGTGTAAATATTTCTGCTCTCCGTAAACTGTCAGAGTGGACTAAAATGAACACATGCGGTTCAGCATCTGTTTAGCTAGATGCATCTGACAGAGGAATATTGGCTTTTCACCTCCAAGACCTAAATGGGAAATAAAAAGAGGTTGGTGTCCTCTATTCTGTTTGCAATTGCCTATCCCAGGATTAAAGAGATCTCCATTTTACTGGCTGTCTTTCATTTAACTGTTTGGAGACCAGAGATGGAAAATATTTGCTGAGAAGAAAAGAATAGCTGCATGGGATCATTTGCAATTCAGTGTGAAAATATTCTACCAAACCCATTTCTATTCCAGTGTAGTTGAAAAAATAGCACATAGCCGTCAACAGCCCATTCCGCTCTGCTGGACAGCACGGAAAGTTTTAGGCAACTAAATTCCTAATGGGAGACAGCAGCAAACAGCACAATCATGTCTTTGACTAAACTATGCGGCAGCTTTAATTGCTAGAAATGTTAGTAATGGCTAAAATATTACAGTTTTGGTAAATGGGAGACCTCCCATGGGTGGTAAACAGTATAGCCTATATGGACCGAAACCAACGGAAGCGCTAGCTTCAAGTGGCACACTTGGAAGCGCAGAGGAATGAGCACTTGGAAGGAAGTCAGGATAAAAGCAGAGCCGTCCAGCACGCAGGGTGTGTGCTTGAGACAAGCACATCCAGAAACAACTGCTTTTCAAATTGACGCTGACAAAGAAGTGAGCATCCTTCAGGTTTAAATACCTTTTCATTGTCGCTGCTACCATGGACGGAACATTTCATATAAAAATATCCTTCGTAAAACATGAGCGGAGCTGGCCACCCTGGAATCGCCCCCAGAGCCTTGGTTTATTTCTTGTGGAGAGCTCTGCTCCCAACGCTGGGAGCAAACTCCCGAGTTCCCGGGCCTGCTCTTATCCCAGGTCTGCGAGGATGCCGCAGTTGGACAGTGCCCACTTGTGGCTGACCTTGTTTGAAGCAGAAGATACAAAAAGCCCCTGCATGGGGTGAGGGACAGCCAGAACACTCTTGGAAAATACAATGCTTGACTTGTCCAGAGCTGATTCTCGTTTGCTTTGGACACCCCAAAATGGACAGGGAGGGAGGAAGAAGGGAATTGCAGGCATCTGTGTCTCCACTCTGTGTTGTGCATGTGTACATCCAGGACCCCGGAGGAGTCCCAGCTCTCATGAATCCCATCACTGCACTGCTCACTAGAGTCATGTACAGTTCAATGGAACTCTGATACTCTGGCATCTAAAAGCCTTCCTGGAGGAGCGTTTGGTTATGGATTATTCATTTGCCTTGCAATAACATTTAGCGGACTCTGTCAAGGATTAGGGCTCAATTATGCCAGGCTCCTCTTAAGTGCACAGGTGGCGATCCCTGGCATAGGGTCTAAGAAAGACGGCAAAGTAAGTCTCTGTGTCTTGAACAAAAGAAGAAGAGAAAGTGTCAAAACTACAGTAAGCAAGAGGTGAGAAATGGTGAAGCTGAGGTCAAAAGAACACTCCTAACTCCAGCATACTGGTTATGAACCGTTCCCTGCTCTGGCTAAAGTCAGTGATAAAATGTCTCTTGATACTCAGAGTGCAAGATAAAACCTCATTGCATGATGATTTAGTGATCACATTTAGCTCTCAAACAGTATTTCTCATCTTGTTTTTTTCTACAGTCTTAAACCAGTGCATCATCATGCAGCGCTATACATTATTTGGTATCGACACAGGACCATCAAGAAAGTCAAAAAGCAAATCACAGGATGTGTAGTCACAGTGAAGGTGTCTTGTGTACTCAGTTTAGGAATTACATTGCAACACTTACTCTCTGAGCTGCTGCATCACTATGAACGATGCGTCATTAACACTTCCTATAGAAAATCTACTTTCCTGCTTCGAACAATTAAATAGTTAGCAAGTCATCAAAAAAATGGCCATGTGAGCTCAGAGGAGGGAGCTTACTACCAAATTCCCTTTCTGACAATGACGCTATATAGCCCATATCTGTGGTCAAAACGAAGGCAGAAAACTGAGGCCTCAGAGGGAATCAATCACATCAGATTTATTTAGTTTTGTATTTTTTCCTGATTTTTCCAACTGTTTCAATAGACACTGATTCCTCATCCTTAGATTGGAGAGTCTCAGACAAGGGGTAAGGAACTATAGCTCCAGCCACAGCTTCCTAATTCACCTTAATCAAAACCTGCCAGTAGCCAGGGAGGCTCACTGAAATGAATGGGAAAGGTAAAGTGCTTGCAGATACATACCCACTCAAACCTAACCTTCCTCTTCAGCCTTCATCTTCAGACTGGAGACTGTACCTTAACCAGCGATGAAATCCACCTTCAGCTCCAAGCACGTTTCTTGCTGTCGGACACGTTCTGGAGAAGATGCAGACTGTCATTTTTTCTGAGCAAATTATTCCCTTAAGGCTGTCTGTTGGGCAACTTTCCTGAGCCATAAACATGTTCTGCAATTTAGATCAGAAACATTAGCAACTACCAAACAAAACCATACAACGCACGCAGGCAGCCAAGATAGAATAAATAACCGGTCAGGCTTCTGCTATGCAAATACTTTCAGTTAGGTAAAGCAGTGCTACATTACCTTCAAAAAGTTCATTAAAAGGTTCCCCGGAGCTGTGTTTTTTACCCACAGCAGTCAGTTTTCAGGTCACTCACCATGCAACCTGCCAGAGATCGTTGGGCGCCAGCTGTATTATTTGGCATTGCTGTTTGCATTACTGTTGCGCCAGGCAAGCAGACTCTGCGGCAAGAGACAGAAACACAGAACAAAAGGACGGTCCCTGCCCCAGAGCACTTCCAGTCTTAATCTAAGATGCAAAAAAGAGAGGGGGGGGGAAAAAAAAAAAAAGGAAAGAAAACAGCAGGTGGAGACAGGGAAGGGAAAAGAAAGGATGAGACAGGACTGATTAGAGTGATACTGAACGGACTCAACACAACAGCTGCTATCTGGCATCAAATTCTTTGCATAAGCAATGGCTGGATGGGGCCTATAGGGAACTTGCCAGCACATTTTACCACATGAGCCATACGTTCTGTGTCACAACTGCCAAAAGCGCTTTGGGGTTGTAAGGATGGTTTGTGGTTGTGGCTTGGCAAAAGCTATAAGGAGGCAAGAGTGTGTCTTTCAACTGTACTGATATGCCAAGAATAAAGAAAAAAAATTAGCAAGGCTCGCAAGCCCAGTCCCTGTGACGCTATCATGAAAACAAATGTTTATTTATAACAAGAGAGCAAATTTGTGAATCAAAGGGCAGCCTCAAGTGATTTGGAAGAATCAGTTTTTTCAAACTGATTCTTCCAAATCACTTTTGTCTTCCCCCCCCCCCCTTCCCCAATCTATCAAGCTGCAACTGCAGGCTAAGTCGCTTCACGTTGATTAGCAGCCCACACAGTGCTCTGCAAGCCTGATTTTTGAAGGGAGCTGGGAGCAGCATTTGGGAGCTCCTGGTTCCTGCAAGGAAGTGCCAGATGTTCACAGGAGGTTGTCACACGGTCAGGGTAGGAGCTGAACTGCCCCAGGTTTTTTTTTTGCTTGCATGTATCTGGCACAATACACACCTCAGTTTGGAAACCTTGACCCATATTAGGTTACACTTCTAGTTAAAAAATCGTTCATGTCAGTTTGAAAACCACATCCTTCAAAACATAATGTACTTCAACATTCTTTCGCTCCCCCCCAGCCCCATGGCCTCTAATTTAGTAGGGTTTTAAGAGCATCATGTGCTTGAACTCTGAGCTGCTCCCAGGCATCTAAAAAAGTAATTGGAGTATTTAGGCTTTAAATGGATTCTCTTTTCAATCTAAATGGTATCACACATCAGAGATGTCAGTATGAGTGGTTGAAGAGAGATTAGAAATTCTCCTAAACAGTCTGGTAATTAAATCATCTATACATCCACATATTTGGTTGAAGAAGCTCTGACTGCCGTAGGCCCCATCTCCTCTGTGCTCCCACCACCTCAGAGCATGTGATATAAAAAAACCCACCCTGCCTGAAGACATCGGGTGTCAGTCCCGCTACCAGCTGCTCATTTGGGATTTCTCAGGACCTCTCCCTGAAGGAATACTGCTTTCTCAATGGAGACTCCTGAGCCCAGAGCCAGGCAGTTATTTTGGTGCCCGACTCTAGCCAGCAGTTGATGCAATTGGACACTGAAAAACCTTCAGGATTTATGCCTTCATCTTTCTGTTCCTTGCATACAATATTTAGTGCCTATCAACCACTGCAAATAGGAATATGGTAAGTTCAGACCTGAGAGCAGTTGTTATAATTAAACCATATTAGTTACTTATCTTTCTAGTTTCTTTTTCTAAGCTCACAAGTTTTTATCTTCTCTGAAAAGAGGCATAAACAACAACAGGAATGGCCCTGCCTCACATGGGGTAATGGCTGGTACCACTGCACAAAGTGGCTGAGGATGCACTTGCACTCTGCACCTCAAGCGTCCCGCTGCCACTGGGCAGGTTACCACTGGAAGGACATTAGAGTCAGCATCAGACTGCTCAGTATCATAGTGATATCCTCCACATACACTCTCTGGAGAGTCTAACCTGTCAATATTTACATAGCAAAGGTATTATAAATAAAATCATTCCTTCATCTTTCTGCTTACCTAATTCTAGACCCACATATTGATCTTAAAAGAGTGCATACCTAAAGCAGACTTTGTTGTTTATGAATGGCCCAGATGATCACTCTTTAACGTTCTTAAGTATCAGCTTTGTTTTCTTTCTTTACTTTGTTTACAGAGGAGCTGCTGCATGGATGTTCTCACTTCCTTTTAGTGTAACTAAATTTGGAAAGCTGTGTGCAGACTCATTCCTGATACAGAAACAGAGACAGTCTCTTTTCCTACTCCTTTCCTTCTAAAATATATCAAAAATATGAAGCGGTCAACAACTTAGAAGGCAATGCAGAAGTTTTCCTTTACTATCATTGTACTCAGTAATGTGGAAAAGGCAACAGCAGCTCTTTTGCTAACTGCACCCTTATTACAGTAACTGCTACAGCAACTCAGAAATACAGCATCTCAAATACACGTGCACAGCTATACATATAGACAATACTATTTTAAAGTCACCATCACTGAATCTAATCATACCAACTAGCCCTTCGCAAACATTTTGTCTTAAAAACCGGACAGGATTCCTCTACTTTGTCATTATGCCTGTGTGGTCCCCCTTCTGAGCATGCTAGAATGAAATGTTAATCCTAAACAATGACATCTCCTGGGTGGATTTTACATTCTGCAAGATCAGTTTCTTTATTGCTGGGAGGGAGTTTGGTGGCTCACACCAGCCCAGTAACCGAAGGTAACTATGCAATATATACAGCGACTCCAGCAGGTTCCCCAAGGGCATTTGTTCCACACCCTCTGCCATGAATCACAAACCAGCCATGTCCTGCTGACCAGATTTCAGATATTTCATATAAAATGCTAGGCCTCACAGCATGTCTTAGCCACCTGGGCTTGGGGCATCATGGGAGAAAATCCCTGCACCTTAAGTGCAATTTAAAAATTGGATTAATGTTTTTTAAACACTCCCCTCCCTTGTCCTGAGCTAACAGCACCAAAGCCATCATGCCCAAGGACTCCAAGACCCAAGTGGAGGGGCATGACGAACCGTCTCTCTTTCAAGTGTCTGCAGACTCTACCTTTGCTCTTTTATTTGGGCTTTCTGAAAATGCTCTTCAATGAACTGAATTACTTTCAGTTGTAAATCTAAGACAGAAAAATGCAATATTAGGCATATTTGGCTTGCCATCCCTCAAGCAATATCCATATGCACATTCCTTCCCCTTGCCAATCTCTGTTTGCTCATGATTCTGCTGGATTTTGAGCAAAGGACCTTGCATATGGTAGCAGCACTCCACTGGTCACAATTCAAGGCAGCTGCAGAATTCTAAACGAAATACAACATGGAAGTCCTTAAAACAAATGGAGACGCTTGGACTTTTAAGTACAGAAGTGTTTGAAATTCTCTAAATATACACAACAGCTTATTCTTTGTGCTTCCGAAGCTTGCTGGAGGAAGCAGGGCTTGTCATTTAGCAGAGTAATTATAATGATTCATTATTACGATTATTAATTATAATCATATAATCACAGTAATGATTAATAATTATAGTCATTACTATTTATATTAGAAGAGATCCTAGAGGCCCCAGTCAGAATAGTGGTCCCCATTGTGCATCACATGGTAAGGAGAGATGATTAGGGGCACCCTAATGACACTGGGACTGTGGTCAAGGACCCAGATCCTTCCGATCTGAGCACTGCATTTGCTTAATGCAATATCCATACTGCGGTGGAGCACCACGCTGGGTGTGGATGGAATTGTGCAGTCCCATCAGGAATGGGGTGTCAAAAGGCAGACGATACCCCAGGGAATGGCAACGGGAAAATGACAGGGGAAACACAAAGTGGCAGTTACAGCTTAGAGAAGAAGGGCCTGCAGCTGCAACGTTTGCAAAAATAGTGTCTGCTTCTATGCATCTCCTGGTCCTCCGCTTTGTGACAACCTCGTGCTAGGGCGAGATGGGGTACTGTGACAAGCGCTGCCTAACTCCAGCGGTTTCCAACTCATCCATCAGACTTTTCTTGCCCAGTCAGCTCATGCAGATGTACTTCTCTAGGTGTTTTCCTGCCTTGGCTTGTGAGGGACTTACCCCCTTCTCCCCTCTCTTCTCCAGCACTGCCTCTCCATCATCTACATGTTTTAAACATGGGACTCTGAGATGCAAAAATACCACCCATGCTTGTGTAAATGTCCATTATATCATATTATACCATAACTTCTGCCAAGCAGGGAACAACAGTCTATCTTGTTTGCCTAGGCACTACCTGCAGTAATTGCTGAGCCCGTGGACCTCCGCAGCACTCTTTGTTCCCTCCTGGAGTTTGTGCTCTGCAGCAGTTTAACACAGTGCATGCTAATGCAATAGTCTAATATTGCATACTCAGAAGCCCCCTGAAGCCAAGGTACTACCACAATTACTGGGCCTAAGTGTAAAGATAAGTGTGTGTAAGCCTTTGCAAGATTAAGCCCTTGGCCTTTTGTTCTGCCTATACGTAAATTGGTGCTTTCTTACCACCTCCTTGTATGTGTTTGGCTTTGAAGATGCAAAAGGTAGGGAGCTCTGCATCTGGTGCTGTAATTTCTCTGTTCTCCAGTTTGCTTGTAAACTGAAATTTCTCTGTTCTTCTAGTCTTGTCCCAAGTTACTTGGTTAACCAGTAAAAGCTATCGGGATTATTCTATTTAGAGACTACAGGACAGATTCAGCTATGAGTTGTGAGGCAGTCTAACTTAACAAACTTAAAAGGTGTCTATACTAGCTCAAGCGACAGAAACAAGGAACAAAGTCCTTTTGTAAAATGGGTGAAAATCCATCACTTCAAAAACTGGGGAATATAAAAAATGGTGATGCTTTATACATGTCCCCTCAACTCCCCTAGACAGGGGGAAGCACAGGTGATAATAGACTCATCTCGCTATTCTCAAACTCTGAAAAGTCAATTGCACAGGCAGATTTGCTGCAAACTTCATTAGGAGAATTAATGAAAGTATATTTGGCATGTGCTCCATGACACAATGCAGAAGAGAAAAACAGGAGCAGCCCTGGAGGCATGTTGGTTCTTTCAGTAACGCAAGAAAAGGGACTGGCTGGTCCTCAGGTACAGATGTCCTTTGCAGGACAGTGGTGCGCTTTCATTGCACAATGTGATGCGGTTCTTCAGGGGGTTATTTTGTTATTAAAAAGCTTTACATCCCTAGGTATTCTAAATAAAAACTTCCACGGAAAGAAAATCTGAGGCTGGAAAATGGAGTTTGGAAATGACAAAGTCAAAGCTTTCTTATGATCCAGTCCCTGATTACGTGATCACATATGTATGTCGAACAGGGAGCAAGGCGGAGCTGGATACTCCAAGTAAGTGAGTTATGATGGAGCCTCATCTGATTCACTACAAAGGTTGGATGGTATGCACTCTATGAGACATGTGGCCACACAGCAAACAATGAGCATAAAAATAAAAATTGAACAGCTGCCTCATTTGCTAAGCACGTCCATCTTGTACATTGAGCAAGCCTGGGTTCCTGCAGGGGGAAGAAAAAAAGCGTCTGATCGTATTAGCTATATATATACATACTGTATGCGGATGCATCAATATCGGATGCTTTATTAGGCTGGGATATGTCCTGGACTCCAGACAGATATAAGAATAAAAGACATCTTAGAGAATATTGCATTTTTGGCAACATGTGTTGGCTCAAAGGAATTGTAAAGGAAGTAAATTAAATACTACTAAGAATGTATGTATTTATAGCACTTTTCATACAAGGATCCCAAAACACCTCTCAAAAAATTAAGCTTCACAACATTGCTGTGATCTAAGTAGCAAGCATCGTTTTTTTCTAATGTGCAAAGTGAATCAGAAAAACACGAGCTAGTTTAACCAGACCATCAAGAGCAAGAATGAATTTTAGGCTCACATTTTAACTCTTAGACAAACCGTCTTCTGTGAAAACATGCAGGGAAGCTATTGATTTTCATGCTTCCCTGCCCTTCTCCAGCAATCCAGCACAGTGCTCAGGCATATGGTTAACTTAAGGCCATTGATTGTTGGCCTGTGTTTCTGAAAAAGCTTTTGGCGTGAAGTACATACGGTTTTGAGCAAAAAAGTAGGTTTATAAGAGTACTGGTCATTTTACCAACTGTGCCTAGAATTTCCTGGACGTTATGAATGTTCAGCTGAATCCCCAGTGTCAGATTGCATTAAAAGACTGTCCTCAAAAAGGAACATTCCAAATTTCCATGATCTTTGCCAGTTTCCAATGATTTGACGTTTATTTGAGCTATTGTGCAAAGTTTTCTGTTGAGTCAGATCATTCAGGACTAGCTGCTGGGACCGCAGAGTGTCAGCAGAACATAATTCATCCGTGGCTAATGGCAGCACAGTTTATCAGATAGGTAATGCTTCTTCATGCCGAGATACACCACTAGGAAATTTGCTGGGGTTTCTTTTTTTCCATTAAAACAGGAATTAAGCATTCTGTTGCCCCCTTGGTTGCTTGTTGGATTTCTTTAGGAGGAGAAATTTCTTTAGCATCTTTCTGGGGTGAGAAGAAGGAGGGAGAAGCAATATATTGATTTTAAAGAATGCCCCCAGCACCCTGTTTTCTGTATCATCTGTGCTGCCTTGATTCCTTGTTGGCTTTTTGGCTGATTCAGCTTTATCTTTCTGCTTCCTACATGTACACACACACCTGCTTGACCTCTGCCTTTTCAGTCTATTCCTAGGGGAATTCCCTCAGACTGCATAAAGTGCTCTTTTCCTTCTAATAGAAGAAATACCCACCAAGATTACGCCTCACTTTTGCGGTATGAGCTAGAGTTAAATAAAACTTCCCTGGCTGCACAGTGAGACTAGGTCTTTGAGCCCACATATGCTTTATGTGAAAACAGCTTGCCCATAAAGGTAAAGCAAGAAATTTTTTTTTTGTGAACTGTTCTCAAAAGTAAGTACGCATGGAGCTCTAATTAGCTTTTACCTCTGTAGATCGGACATCTTGGCTTCAAGATAGAGCTTGCGTTGACTTAATTGCTTAGATCTTAAGCTATGCAAGGCAAAGACCCTCTGTGCTTGTGTAGTACCTAGCAGCGCTGGAACCAGACTGAAGTTCCTCAGCAAGACCTCAATGCAAATAATGAATGCAGCTACATAAGAGGACATTGAGTGACTCATTCTAAACCACAAGATGTTTGGACTGCAAATAAAGAAAGATATGTGGGATGTAATCTGCTGTTGAGTTTTAACACAATTCCTGCTAATTCTGAGCTCGACACAGCCAGAACAATAGCAGGCTATAGATTTTGTTTCCGTCCCTGACATTTACTAAGCACTGCAAGACTAAAATATTTTGAAGTTTATATCCAATGTCCTGCAGAACGAATGACAAATGTCAACTCTTAAACTCTTGCAAGATCTGAGCAGGAATAAGACAACTCTATAGACTGAGGCAAGTTTATTATTACAAATACCTTATTAAATCTAAATGGTAATGGCATTCCAATTAGCTCATTGTTAGGAATCTTTCATGTTTGACTTTCATTTAGACTGATTACGGGAATAATGCAGACCCTGTATAAGTAATTGGCACAAAATAAAAGCATTTGAGCTGCAAAAACCCTCCTAGAGGCTGCACTCTTTAAAAAGAAAAAATAAATAAAAGCTTCCTATCTTTCCCAGCTCATGAGCTCTCTCTGTTCACCATAATAATGAGACAACCCATTGAGTCTCCTGTGGGCCTGGTGGTATCGGAGCTCCCTTTTTACCTACCCCTCTCTTCTCAGGAGCTGTAGGGGGGCTCCTTCTCTTTTACCCTCCACCATCCTATTCTCTGCTCCCTTCGTCGCAAGCCTCGGCACCGTTTTATTGATCCTGCTCAACTGTGGATTCTTTCACACCCAGATCACAGGCTAGCCTCCGTCTCTCCCACACCCTCCTCCTCCTCCCAACAGCCCTGCCTGTATCTCCAGATCTGTGGCTGGAAACATGCCTTTCTGTGTCCGGGCTCCCGGCTCCTTGCAGAGAAATGGTGTTCTCTTTTGTAGCAGAGTCTCCATGAGCCTGACAGAGACTACCGGTGACTCCTCACAGTGGGATCCTGCTTGCCTCCTTCAGAGGGGAGGATATGGGAAAGGGCTTTTTCAAGACTTTTCTGCAATCTAGGACAGAGATTTTCCTTTCTTCCCCTGGTGGAAGGAGGTCCGGAGAAAGAGCACCCACTGTGGAGTCCCTCTTACCATGGGGAGGGCTGGAGCATGGCCCTTGGAGAGCTCAATCAGGCTGGCGAGTCCTGGTTCCCCCCCATGGGTTAAGTTCCAGTTGGGCAAGGGTGCACCAAGCCTGGAGGACCTGGATCACTACTGGGTGCGGGCTGAGGAGGAAACATCCCGTTGTGAAAGACACTGGTTTCAGGGAACGGCATCCAAAACCATTGCCTGGAGCCCCAGCTTGTTAGGTTAGGAGAAGAAGCAGCACGAGATATTTGGAGAGAAGAGAGAAGGCCACAAGCATTCATCTCTGCCAGACCTCCCTTCCTCCTTCTCTGAGTAATCTGGTGCCAGCTCTGTCCTGTTTCTGGGTGCAGAGGCTACAGTAAAATGCGCCATGTAGGAAAGCTTTCCTGCTCTTTGGTCTGGGTATGTACCTCGGTCGCACCCTGCTCCGCGCCGGGGCTGGACACAAGCCTACACCTTCTGCCCCTTCCCACCCCGCTGTGGGTGAGAAGGAAACCCGGCAGGTGGGCTGCGGGGACCTGAGACATACTCCAGCCACATCCCCACCACCGGGATCAAGCTGGGAGCAGCGCTCTGGATCGCAGCTTCCTGGCAGTGTAGACACAGCATGTGTTAGCCGTATGACGGCGCGCCAGGAAAGGTCTCTCTGGTGTGGGAAAGGGAAGGGCCTGCAGTTCCTACTTAGGAACTATTTGGCTTCTGGAGGGTGAGCTAGGAGCTATGTGTAAGCAGCAGCAGGGCTTTGGGAAAAGCTGCAGAAGTAGATGGTAACAGCAGGCAGCTGTAGAATAGCAGGCAACCGAAAGCTGGGCCCAACTGCCTGAAAGCTGGGCCAGGATCTGTCCTGCTGCTCGTAGGGGACAACAGTGGTACCCATGGCACAAAGGTGCTGGACTAATTGGGCAGTGGAGCAGGGCCCAGAAAGGTTGTGAAAGCCCCATCCTCGGAGTTTCTCAAGACTCAGTGGAGCAAAGCCCTGAGCAACTTGGTCTGAATTCAGTGTTGACCCTACTTTGAGCAGGAGCTTAGACTGGAGATCTCCAGAGGTCCCTTTGGACAGTAATTGCATGACTGAATATGGGTTGGGAACAGCTATTTTGCTCTCTCCATTTGGTGAAAGCATCTTTTATTTCTGACAGCATTGATCAAAGAATTTCTTCCGTTACTGGAACTGCACATTGTTCGGAGAAACCTGCCCATGCTGGAGGGTATTGTCCCTGCGGTGCCGGTGGTTCCATGCTCACCAGACAACCAGCCTGCAAACCTGTAGATCAGCTTGGCAGTCCTTTGCATTTGATCTCCTACAGTGCCTCTGTAGGGTTGGGGACCATCAGCCTGCTGGTAGCATACCTTCCTTCCTTCCTCTTGCCTGTTAAGGACCGGTGGGTAACTGTCCTGATAAAATTAGGGAAAGATTTCCATGGATTTCCATAGGAGGGTCAGGACTTTCAAGTCTCTCTGGGCAGTTATGCTTCGTGGACTCTTCATATTGGCTGGATCATGATCTGGTACAAAAATCAGTAGTGTGTTACAACATTTGATCTACCCTAACCTGGTATCACAATCTTGTTAGGAATTAGTTGCCTTTAAAAAAAAAAATGCAAATAATGAAGTAACTGGCTCAAAAAGCTGTGACAGGTGAAATGATGACAAGTTTTGGGCACTTGCCTAACTAACGGACATAGCTAAGCATGTGTTTAATTACTTTTCTGGACTGAATATGGGTACTTTCCTGAAGTGAAACTGAAAATTGCTCCATAGCTGAAACATATAAGCAGACCTGTACAAGAGAGCCCATTTAGTGCGAATGAGAAATATTCCCATGGATGGCTAAGTTTTAAATTAACTCTGATTTTTATGGGACTCTTTGAACCAGAAACCACGACAGAACTTCTAATACTAAGCTGGCAGTAATTTAGGCATTGCTGTATTGTCAGGCATATTTATCCTGCCTTTGTATTTGTAACTGGTTTATATTTACTTGTCACATTAAAATAAACAAGAATTCACTTTTGTGTGTTTGAGCCATTCTGATGAGGTATGTATGGATAAGAGCTTTGCTATCTGTCTGCAGTAATAAAGATGAAAAATCTACTGACATTCCAAACAAGCTGTAAACTAGCTCATTTAACAAAGTTAATTTTAATGATTGAAATCGCTATGTTGTCATTGTAAATTAGGAACTTCAGGTGAAACCTTGCATGCGTCAAAGTCATCTGCGACAGTGGATCCAGAGGTGGTGACTGGCTTAATAGCTACAAAATTCTTCTGAATAACCCTACTTACACTTCCATCTATAAGGTTAACCAGAAAGGAAATTATGCAGAGTAAATTTTCTCTGTTTAAAACCCATAAGCCTTACAAATTATATTTACATTTAATTAAAAAGTAGACACATTAGCCATTTTTTCTGCACTTTTGTTCAGATTCTGCACTGGTTCAGAATTTCTCTGCAAGATGTTTAATGATAATCTTTTTATAAATAATAAGATAGTTAGACAGAGTTGCCTTTAACCCCAAGTCTTGATTTGTAAGTTTAATAAGTTTCCAAACACATTATTAAGCATTGTGGACAAAAAAAGAGTAAAAAAAAAAGTGAGAGAACAAAGAATCGAGGTGCATTAATAATACTCAGGAGTGATATTGTTCCACCCTCAGAGCTGGATGAATTCCCTGTGTAGTCCTTGAAATTTACCCTTCTTATCTGTTTCAGAACTAAATCATCTCCTTATCTCAGCTGTATATCCATACTGTACTCTTTATCACAGAATACACGCTCTGTCAACATCCTAAAAGTTATAGCCAGAATGATTAGTGATTTTGGTATCTGGATTTTGACATGAGGCTCCTCAGAGAGCGCCTAATTTGGGTTGTGCTTTCTTTGTTTATTCCATGCCTTCTGCTGAGAAGCATATTTAATTGTGGGGAAAAAAATAATCTGAGGCTGCTGAACATTAGATTCCCAAAGCTGACACAAATTTCAAGCACTGGTCAGCTACCAAGACAACTCTGTCCTCTGCGTACACCAGTATCGGCTCTGACGAAGCTCTAGGAAAAGATGCATGAAACAAATCCCAAGGAGACCTTTTAGATTAGGAACAAAACCTTGTTCATGGGTGAAAGCAGATCACCAGGACAATGCTGTCCCTAAGCCCTGCATTGCTAAATTGGCACCATCTGAACCAAATTAAGCCTTTTTGGGATCAAGGTAATAAAGCGTGGAGGACATGAATGTATTGCTCATAACAAGCAAGTTCAAATGAGAAAGATGAGATAATCAGGCCAGGGGGAGGTGAAAGAGGGAGTTCTGATGATTATAGTTATTTGGAAATCCAGAGGAGGGAGGATCCCTATGGCTGAAAAACATTTCCACACCTAGAATTTGTGGAGGATGAGGTTTTGGTGGTGACTAGTTCTTTGATGTCTTTTCTTTTCCCCGCCTTTATCTAAGCTTCACTTGAGCCTCAACCAGCAGCTTGCTCCCAGGTGAGGTTAATTCCTAGATGCTGCGAGGAGCTGTCAGCTGACTTCTTAAAACACTGTTTAATTAGCAATGATAATACATTTTCAGAATGGAAGCATGTACACAAAGGGCTGGAGTTATGAATTACAGTAACAGAGGATAATCTACAGACAGACAACAAGAAGATATATTAATGCAGTGCCCAGACATGCCCATGTGTTGTGCTTACAGCTGTCCAAGTGATGAGTGTGTATGTGGGATATTTGACTAAAGGCTCCCATAGCAGAAAACAAAACAAAGCAAACAGAAGAAGGGAGAGAGAGCTGAAGAGAAAGGAAAAACTAAGACTTAATTCCCCAAGCCACTCTGTCACCTGCAAATTCGGACATCGATAGTCTTCAGCTGGAGAGGCAGTTGCACTGGGCAAAAATTAGACAGGAGGTTTCCCAGGGTGTGCTGTGATGCAATAGCACAAAGAAATATACATCATAATTGTCTTACAGGTCAGGAGCCTGTACTGGTACCGTGTACCTACTTAACAATATGTATTTCCCAAATGAAGGCAGTTTACCAAAAAGTCAAATTTAATTCCTTTTTTTTTCTGTAGCTCCAGTGCTACTTTGGAAAAGCCTGATTAGCTGAGCACTATGAAAAGTATTGTTTTCTCCTGTACCAACTGACCCCCTTTTTTAATATCAAGTTTAGAGAAACACGTCCAGTAATAATCCCAGCTCCCTATCCCCCAACTTCCACTTGCCAAAACCAGACCAGTTCAGACTAGAGAGCCGGTGAGAAAAACAAAACAAACCTGAACAGGCTGTGTAGGAAAAACACAGCTGAATGGTTTGAGCAGCTTCAGGCCTCACATTGAAGTTCCTCCGTGGCAAAAGGAACTGAAGGGCATGATGGGATCATCAAATATTTCTTTGCATAGGTTACAGCAAGGCCAGAGATTTGTGAAGATTTGACTGTTAAGTCAAATAAGGATATTTTGATAAGTTAGGATGGCTCCAGTTTTTAGTAAACTAGGCACAAATTAAGCTACTATTAACCAGGAAAACCAATATATGTGACAAGCAGTATTTTAACAAAATAGATCTTCAACAATAAAGCATCCTGATGAGTATTTCTCAGGTTTCTGCCCTTTTCTCAGAAGAGCAAACATTGCATTATTACGTTTTAGAAACCCTTACTGCTTTGTTCCCAAAGTGCCCTGAAAAAAAATCACACGTTTTCCTCTCTTCTCACTTACAGCTTGCAGGTCCATCTATGTTTTCCACAGCAAGTTATGAAACTGGCACCATCCTTATCCTCTTTCCATCTGGAAAGGGTGGTTTCATCCAAGATCTTCAAAGGGGAGTGAGCCACTCGAGTACCTTTAGGGATCCAGTCCAACCGACTCATGAAGAGTGCAGCAGAGGAAGAGGTGGCACAGGATAGATATGGGTGATGGAGAACTTCCCATGGGATTGTCCCAGGGCTGATGTTAGTGGTGACAAAAATGCAACTGGATGAGTCACAACTTGTAAGGAAGACCCAGATCCTCAGAGGTACCTAACTCTATTGGGCGCAGATCCTTGGAGCAGTACAGGTATATAATGCCCATTGATTGCAGAGGGGTTATGCAGTTTAACACTCTTCTCTATGGGTTTGAGAGCTGAGCAGAGATCTCAGACTCCAACCTCTATAAAACAAAATGGGTGACTTTAGGATAGCCCAGAAGAGAAGAACAAGGAATGGTATGGGGTCATCAAGTACAAATAACCAAGCAGAGCACCAGTCTTGCTAAGGTCTTATTGTATGGCTCACCGAAGTCAATGAAAAGATCCTTCATGATTTCAGTAGATCAGCCCTGGTGCTTTACTCTTAAGCTGAGCGGGCTGGAACACTGTCTCCTGCCTCTTCTCAGGGTGAGTGAAAAGCAGTCCAGAGACGTTAAGGCAAATGAATGCTTTGATTTAGACAAGGTTTGGCCAGAGCCCAGGCTGGCCCAAAGTGAGCCTCTGGTTATATCAGCAGTTGTAAGTAACTTAGCCTGTGTCAAAGTGCAAACGACATCGCCATCTGCCATGTGCAAACCCTGTAACAGTAAAGATGTCATTAGTTACTCCACATCTGAGGCATACCACTCTTGCCAAGCCTAGGCCCCGTAGAATTTGGCATCACTTATAAAGATTAATCTATTAATATTTATTATCGTTAGTATTTAATGTTATTCTCTGAATTGCAAGCAGGGGAGTTGAGGTTGTGGTAACCTGCAGGCCAATTAAATTTCAGGAGGAGCAAACTTCTGGACTTCTAGAGGTATTTCTCTTTGCTTTGCACAGAGTATTCCTGTCTGGCTGAGCGATATGTGGAGCTAGGGTGACAGCCTGTGGCAAAACGGAAGAATTTCAGTATCTTAATCCTTTTGATATCCACTTGCTTTTGATCTTTTCTCCACTTCCTGCTTGTCAGGCCAGACAAAGGTGGTAACGTTGTGGTTGCTGCCATCACCCCTGGTTTGAAGGATGGGAAATTGCCATGCTTTCTCCCTACTCTTCATTGGTGTTTTCAGGTGCTGCATTAACTAACAGCCCATTTGACAAAAGGGTGCTGTTCCTGGCTGCGCAACCTGAAGGAAATAATCTTGTGTGCATCTTTGCAAGAGTCACTCCAGTGGGATGGCTGGCTGGCTCCTTTAGACTCCAAAAGAGAGGAGCAATGGAGCAGCCTCAATCGCAGTTCTGCATTTTTTCCATGTTTTGCTTCTGGCCTATTCCTTCTTCTGTGATATGGGCCCTGTTAGAGGCATCTCCTGTTGAGGTCTTCTAGTTGGCAGGGCAAACCCCAGCTATCTCAACAGCAAGGCAGCAGCCTCTGCACTTCTAATAACACTTTAGGCATTTTTCATTCCCAAAATGTTTATTCTGGGTCAGGGTTTTCTTCTGCTGCTGCTTCTTTCTCTTTAGCAGCAGAGTTAAAAAAAAAAGTCTATATTCTTCCTATACTCTGCCCGAATTAATCAAGTACATTTTCTTTAAAGCAACACTAAATGAGTCACAGATGGTATTGCCCTTTTACAGGTTGCAGAAATCACCCATTACAGTTCTTTTAATTTATCAGTGAGGGAAAATAAGATGGCCTCTTGCTCCCTTTGCAATAATAATCAGAAACAGTCTATCTGGAGTTTAATTTACCCCAAATATGTATTGATAGTTGCAGTGAGGAATATGTGACCTCTTTGGGAGTCACCAGTGGATGGAAGGTGGATAGCTTTTATAAAACCACCTTTAATAAAAAAGAGTGTTATATTGAGTATGTTTCGTGGTGTATTTAAGCATATGGTTTCCATATCAGGAGCTAAGATGGCAAACACATGCTTTACCTTCTGACAAACCTTTCTTGTACTCATCACTCCTTGCAAAGAGAAAGCTGCGAGGCCTTTTTTTTATTTTATTGTATTTTACAACTCTGATTATATGGAAGAGCCGACGAAATTTCACAAGGAACGTAAAGCTTGTGGCTCGTTTGCTTATTTTGCCCCTGCTCGTACAAAGAGAGGAGGAGACGGAATTCGGCCGTAGGCTTAGCCCGGCTCTCCCCCAGCCCGCTCCCGGTGGGATCCCCCGGGAGGGGACCCAGCCGCCCCCGCCGAGAAGAAGCGAAGACCCGCTGCGGCTCCGCGGCCCCGAGCAGCTCCCGGCCGGCGGAGCCGGGCTCCCCGCGGCAGCCCGGGGGCAGACCCCTGCCGCCGGACCCCCTCCCCTCCGCCGCCTCCTTCGCCTTTGCAAAACACCGCCGGGAAAAAAAAAGCATCCCCAGGCGGCCCTGGCCCTTCCCGGGGTGGGTTTTTTTGGGGGGTGGTGGCTTTGCCTGCGGGTCCCAGCGCTGCCTCCCCCCCCCCGGGGCAGGGGCAGCGCTGGCTGCCGAAGCCCTCCGGAGAGGGGCTGCCTCTCTCCGCCAGTGATAAATCTAGCGGTCCCCTTGCTTTTTCGTCACTTGCCTAATCCTGTGCCCTTCTTTTCATGTGCGGTAATTGCTAACATCTGCTCCCGGAGCCCGAGCCGTGCGGAGTTTGCAAAGGCAGAACAATGGCAACAGCTGTTTCATTTCGCCTCGGGCCAGCGCTTCCTGTTCAGTCTGCATCTGCCCTTCTGTGTCCAATTTATGTTCCTGGGTTGGTTTTTGGTTTTTGGTTT
>VYZV01023992.1:33938-85995 GCA_013401275.1 Pandion haliaetus
TTTTTTTTTTTTCCTCCCTGTGACCCCGCTATACGTTGAGGAGGGATTTGGAGGAGCGCACGCTTCAGCCCGCTTCTGGCGGGACCCTCCGCCCAACCCTGGGCTGCGCAGAGGGGAGGGGGGTCAAGGGGAAGGAGGGGGATGCCCTGCCTCTCTTCAAACAAAGATAGTAACAAATGTCGGGGGAAAAAACCCCAAACACCCCGACGTATCGTAAATGAGCAGTGAGGCTGGGTGGCGGTGCGAGGTATGTGGCCCCCAAGCACATACATCCCCATGGGGAGTGCGGTGGCCAAGGTCCAGCCGGGGCTGGCTGATCAGCTGGGACCAACCCCGGCTCCACAGCCCCCCAGGAGCACAGCACACAGTGGTGGTGGCCTTTAGAGGTGCTTTTCAGCCCTCCCCACCTGACCCCCAGACTTCTCATCCTTCGATTTCCCAGTCCCAAAATGACAGTCGTCTGGGTGAGGGGAGGCAAATGGGCTCAGCCCTTCCAGGGGGGAAGGAAAGCTGGTTTCAGGCTGGATCCTACAAGTGTTTGGGGCCAGGATTGGGCCTTGTTAGGCTGGGGGCTTGTTTAAAGTGCTGGAGCTGACCAGGATGTTTCTTTCGAGTCAGGTTCATAGTCAAGGTCTGCAGGATCAGCAGACATACTTCACATTTTAACATGAATTCTTCCTTCCCTCTTTTTTTTTCCCCTGAGAAAGTGGCTGCATTCTTTCCTGAGTTAATTGTATCTTTCTGGGTTGGATAAGGCATATCTCATTAGAGGGGGAGAGAGATTTGATGTGAACTTCAAGCTGCCTTCTCCATGCTACAGAAAAGAAATCCCTAATCAGCACAGTATATATTTTGTATAATTGCTCTTTGACATTCTCCCTTTCCTTGCTAATTAAAGAAAATGGTAGTGAAATGTTCCAGTGTGTTTTTCTAGGACGAGAAAAATTAAACCTCTCTTTTGTTTATAAATACAGGGTATTTTAACAGTCCAGAGAATCAGCTGTTTTCACAGGCACGCTGCTGAAATTTATTATTATTTTTCTTTCGAGCCAGGCATTGAGCACATCTGCAGTTAGGGATCAGCTTCGCAGCGGTGCGAACGGCCACAGCTTGGTGGAGGTTACCCACTCAGCCCCCAGCCCGTCCCAGGGTCGTGACAGGTGATGCTGCATGCCTGCTGGGAAGCACGAAAAAGGCCGTCTCCTCCTGCACTGTGTGAAAGCCTCAAAACAAGATAGTTTAGAGTAAAATACTCGGTTTTGTGTAGTGAAATATTTTTTTTTTTCTTTCAAGAGGGAAAATTAAAGCAATAAAAAGTGAGTAAAGTGTAAACAGTAGCATGGATCTATAGCTACTGCTGATTATTTCTAGTGTCCTTGAGATTGTACGATGATTTTTCCCAGTTTTGCTCTAGCAGAAAGGGGTCGTTCCCTCCTCCCTTCAGGTTTGTGTTTTAAAGGCTGAACAGTTCAGATGCACACAGACACACACCCACCCTTCCTGAGATCCAGGACGGAGGTGACCTGGCTATTCTTCTGCCCACCACCTGAATCGCCAGCCCCCACGTGAGCTCTTACAGCCCACGAGGAGCTCTTCCACCTCCGGAGCAGCCCCTCTCCCGGGAAGCAGCAGTTGGGCTGTCCTGGAAACCCCGGCACCATGGTGGGGCCTGGAGCAGCTACAGAGCTTGTCCAGTTTCTGTCTCCCCCATTCCTGAAATAGGAATAGGAAATTAAAATGAGTCTCGAAAGGATTGACGGGGTGGGGAAGCCTCCTCTAGAAGATCTTTCCCAGCATGTCCTGTTCTATTTTCTCTTCCTTTAGATTTTCCATAGGGAGAGTGGGCCTGATCCATCATGCAGTGGGCTGAGTGGCTCCTTGGGGTGCTCACTGTCATCCAAAGGAAAACTGCAATCTTGCTGGCTCCAGATTTTATCCCAGGTCTCCTGGGATGGATACTAGATTATTTTATAAAGCTCTGAAAGTCGAGGGGTGGGAGAGAATGACAATATTACCCTCCTTTTTTTTTGTATTTCGGAAACTCTGAGCTTTTGGAAACTGCACTAATGGCCACAGTAGCTGTAAAAATAGAGAAAATACTTGCAGACGCAAATAAGTCCAAAACCAGAACAACAACAAAAAAGAAGAAAGTCTTGCATGTATGTTTTCTTTTAAAATCTTGTGATTATTTAAGCCAGACTTTTGATTTTAATAGGCAGTTCTTGATTTTAATAGGCAGTTCTTGATTTCTAGAGCTAAAATCACCACAGCTGTTACAGAGGTAGCATTGACTACCCTTCCCTACCCTCAGCACGTGAAGTTTGTGGTAATTTTTTATCCAGGTAGAAAGGCTTCTGAAGGATTTTAAGAGCAACCCCTCCACAGGAACAGCTTGGACATATTTTCAAAGTGCCACACACCCCAAGAAAGGCCGCACCTGCTTATCACTAGCAGTTAAGGATCGCTTGCTGAAAGGCTGCCAGTAATTTCTTCTTAGGAGAGATTGCGTTATATATGTTTAGTGAGTGTATATGTATGGTGTGTGTGCATATATATTTTTTTTTCTAATGTGTATTTATTGCTGATTCCTGGTATTTATTTGGGGGAAGGCTAGATGGCACTGAACAGCTACTGCTATGTCAACTCCATTTGTCATGTTCCCTGTTTACGTGAAATGCTCGCACTAGCTGGGACGCGATCACACCCTCTGCTACTGGGGACAAGTAACCTCGTAAGTCCTACCCAAGCCACGTGCGAGAGGGAATGGGACAAGGAAGACACTGCTCTGTCTTGTCCTGTTCAGCCCCACCACATCTGCGTCACAGGTCTTGGTACTTTGGGCATCCTGAGGGTGGTTCTGAGTGATACTGGTCACCACTCACCTGTTTTCCAAATCCACAGGATTTCCCTACTCAAGGCAGTGGTGATGCTCATGCTCCCGGTAAGCCCCCACCACTGCGGTGGAGGACTGCGCAGATGTCTCCAGGGAGATCGTGGTGAACGAAGGCTTCTCACACGACAACGTGGAGTCGCAGACCATCTGCAGGTCCTCTGAGACCTGGGGATTATTCCCACAGTTTCAGAAGCTCTGCCTGTAAGATGTTCATGTCCTCCTCACGAGGGAAGGACTCTCTGTTCTTGCAATGTGAGCATCTTGTGTTTTTCACTTAATAATAATCTTGTGCAAGATTTTATGATTTGTGTTCAAGGTGGCACTAAAAATAGCTCTTTCTTTCTCCCCTCAAGCCCTTTTTTAAAGAGCGATATTTTTATTTTTCACCCTGAAGCTAGTCTTGCATGAAGGGGCAGGAAGAAATGTGGTCACCTGTGTGTCCTATCCTCATTCCCCCACTTGCTGACTGTAGGGCTGATTTTGTCTCTGGTGCAGTTTTGTTTCTGCTAGATGATACATTAAGGCCATTTGGGTCCCAGAAGGTCATCTAAGCCCAAGAGTGCTGCAGCCCTGATCTCAGAGGCAGCCCTGTGTCACCTGGGACACATTCTCTGTCCATCACACACTCTCCGTTAGGGATCAGGGTATGAATTCCTCCTGAACTGGAGAAAATCCTGAAGGCCCAGGTCCTGCCCTTTGCCACAAGGCTGCCACCTCCCTCTTCCCTCCAAAATGACTGGGGTATCTGAAATACCAGCTACTGTGTTTGCTCTTTTTTCCTATAAGCAGGTTCTTGCCAGGGGCAATGCTACCAGGGCATCAGTACTCATTCTCTGGATGGGATCTCCTGCATCATGATGCTAATACTTGGCATCTTTTTGAGCCAAGTGGGATTTACTTTAAAAGTCTTCCATCACACAAAAAAAACCCAGAGATGAAACTATGCTGGTTTAGCAAAGGGAAATGCATTGTAAATATGATTTGAGAGGTACCTAGGGTGTTAGTTCATGTTGACAAACTCACGGGCCACACAGAGGTCTGCAGCACAAGTGTCTCCCTCCTGCCCTGTTGATGATGTCCACCCGGGGCTGGAGGACCACTCTCCCTCCAGCACACCCAGTTGGGTGCATTGGTCCCAGCAGCCCAGTGCTGAGCTGCTACGCCTTGCCACCTTGTTCAATCACACCTTTGTTGTGATGACATCAGATCACATCATTACCCTCTGGGAAAGACCCAGAAGGGCATTCAAAGCTGCTGATCACACAAGGGAGCCAGAGTAACTAGTTGCTGACAGATTTATAGGTTTTAGTCCAATTAAAATGCTGTTTATTGCCTTTCGAAGGTCCCTGTTTGTTTTTGATTTTAGAAGTAAGTTTGGGAAGTGACTAGCTTGGCAGTGAATGGTGAGTATGGGGCGTGAAATTTTCCACTAGCGCTATTATTACTATTAATTAATAAGTATTTGGCCTTGGACTTCATTCTGCCACGGCAGGGCAGGAATTCAGGACACCACCCAAATAACAGCAACATGACATTGCTGTGAAAGGGCTCAGCTTTGCTCCTCTAACTCCAAATTACATCTGCTTTGACCAGGACTGGATTTGTCTCCGTTTTTTCCAGACACAGCCTATTGTTTTCCACCATTCTTGCCACCATTTTCTCAGCTTTACCATCAGCACAGCAGTAGCCATCACTCAGCAAATACCCTGTGGTAGTTAGCGATAAAAATAACCAAATGCATATAGGTATACATACCTATATATTTATATTTCATAGGAAGGAGGCGAGTGCCAGAAGATGACCACCAAGGGAGCTCTTAAAGGCGATGCGCCCGCTCAGGAGCAGCTAATGCTGATTTGGTAAGTGCAGTTGGTGTTTGAACCTGTCACTCTGTTGCCCTCTCACAACTTCTCTTCTGATTGCTCAAATTTATGCATTTAATTTACTCATGTTAAAGAGAGGGAGAAGTTTTGAGGAAAAAAAAGTGCAGTGGTCTAAATGATCATGTCTATCTGGCTAGCAGTGATGGGAACCTTGTATGAATAAGAAGTGCAGAAATAACAAATCTTGTTTGAGAGATGAAACTAGAGCTGTAATTGGGTGCAGTTTTGTTGTGACTGTGGGAAAGCCACTTGGATGTCAGCTTTCCTACTATCTAGAAAACCTGAAATATGAAGTTATTGTAAAACTTGGCTATTTATTTGTGATGTACTTTGAGAGCCTCTGGTGAAAGGTACTGCATAGCTGCATGATTCCCTGTGGTTTGTAAAATCTACATTGACCACAATTTACCAAAGGCAATGACAGTAAGTTTTAAACAGGGGGAGACCCAACCAAAACACAGGATCCTCGTGTTTCCAGATCTTGGAGAGGTCCACATGCTGAACTCAGACCCAAAGCTGGCATCTTTGCAGAAGGCAGAAGGAAGACCACAAGCCCTTATGTGAGCCGTGAAGTCTCGAGGAGAAGGCGGGGAGGGGCTCGACCCCATCTCCTGCCTGGTCATTCTTAATCTCCCGCAGGAATATGACGTTCCACAACAGCTCCTCTCGGGACAATGGTGGAGGCCACTGCCAAAAGCCAGTGAGCTGTACCTTTCCTTCCTCCACCCTGAATTGTCCGCAATAATCCTTTAGCTGGGGGATGAAGGCATAGAAAAAAGAAAAGATAAAAGGGAGCTTGAATCAATGCTGATTTCTGTGCTAGCTAATGCTTTAAAAATGCCTAAAGATCACTTTGATCGCACACTGTTTGGGCCATGTGCCATCCTTTCATTAGTTACCCATGTACAGGAGAGCTCACTAACATTGTGTTGAAAATATATTTTTCTTTTGGCCAAATCCAGATTATTTTTAGCAGAAAACAAAAAATATTTTAGCTGAAGTTAATTTTTTTTCCCAAAGTGATTTTCCCTTACACCCCCCCGTCCCAACAGGTAGAGGAAAGCAGGTATTTTTTGAGAAGCTTTTGAGGTCAATAAAAAATACATTTCTACTGAAATATATTTCAAGGCAATTTTTTGCCTATGGCTACTTTTTCGTCTATATCTAACATATCGTAGCTGCTTAGGAATCTCTCTGCTGTAAATAGGATTATTACTAAAAAATAGAAGAGTGTAAGGATGCAGGAAGGGGAAAATGTAATCTCACCATTTTCTTTTATCCTAGACAGACCACTGCAATGGGCTAATAGCCAAGAAGGTTAACATATTAATGGATCCTGCACAGACCACACCAGATGGAAAAGATCTGAGTTGGGCAAAAACTCTTTGTTGAAAGTTGCACTTTTAAGTGAAATCTTTTCAGAAGGGTGGAGCATCAGGCAAAGGAGCATCTCACCCTTTGGAAACATTTTTGTGATACTTCAAAGGAAAAGTTGTGAATTCTTGCTTGCAGTTTCATTGATCTATATTCCTTCCAGCACTCTGAAAAACTTCCTTCTCCAATGAGGTTTGGTCCTGTGCGTCAGTGGATCCTCCTGGCAAGGTGGTGAAATGTCCTCTGGGCTATGAAGGGAAATGCCTTCAGGTCAGCACTTGCACAGAGGTTTCTGCCTCTGCCTTCCCTCCAGGCTATGGGCTGATTATAGACAAGGTCTTTAGGGACCTAGCACGGGTTGTCACTTTTAGATGGGCAGGAGGAAGGGGAAGGCAGCAGTGATGAAGTAACAGCTGTTATAGCAGAATGAGGACTGCTCTGGTGACATGGTAACACCACGCAGCAGTCCTGGCATATGAGCCTTGGTGAACTTAGGGGTTTTATAGATTTGTGGATATTGACAGTCCATCTTAGGAATCCCTTAACATTATCAAGCCAACTGCATTACTTGATGGAATGATTATTTTTGTATTAACTGGGTGAATTAACACTCATCAACTTCTTCCTAAGTAATTGTTAAATACGATATTATGAAAATAATAAAAATGTTGAAGGAGCTTTCAAGCTGGCATGTGGGCTCTGCTACTGACATTCTGTACTCTTGGATGAATCTCTTGCTTTCAAGTACCTTTTACTTCCCTCTGATGAGTTATTGCTTGTACAGCCCTGCAAAAAGTTAAGATGATGATCCATAAGGGCAGGTTTCTTTGGGATTTCAGGGCAATAGTCCTGTAGACATTTGACTGGAGGTCAGTGAAGAAAATTTTCCTATGCTTAAGGAGGAATAACACGTGGGCACATGATCAGATATGCTAGCTGCTGTCCTGTTTTATTGTGCTGTCCCTGACATACCTCAGTGTCCTCTCAACAGCAGGGGAAATCAATACCAAGAGGCGAAGCAGTGAGGCCCCATTTTCCTGGGGCAGAGGAAAGAACTTCTGCTACAGCAGCAGCAATTCACAGTCCAACAGGAAGATGGCAGTTAGGCTTGGTGGGTAACGGGAGCATATTTTCAGATCAGCTGATGCCAACAGCTTATTGCCAATGGGGCTTTGGGGAGAATCCACTCTTCCAGGCATGGCATTAATGCAAAAAACCTGTGTCACGCTCAAGGTGAAACAGGATGAGTTCTGTTTCCCAGACACATCCCTGACATGGGCTAAGGTCCCAAACGGAATCCCTTTGTAATACTTGGGACAAAAGGGACCCCAGAGGCTGCTAGCACACTGAGCCATTGGAGTAAAGACCTTTTAAGTAAAATCCAGGCTCCTTTTTGTGCTTAAAAATGGTGGGACTGAAAATACAAAAGAGTTTCAACTCATGGAAGTCATTTAAATGTGGCGTTGATACCCCTGAGCCTTGCTGGATGTACACTTAACGTCACAAAAATCTTGCTGGCAGGTAGTTGTGGGTGCAGAGCTGTCCCTGTCAAAAGCAAATCTGGATTAAAAACTAGTTCTTGTTTCAAATGCTTAGTAGCATGCCTCATTCGAGTCTTTCCATAGCCCTCAGGAAGCAGAAAAGCAAAACCATTTCTGTCCTTCTTTTATGGAAGGGACTCCCTGGGCAGACAGTGTTTTCCTTGGAGCTGAACGCTGAATCCCAGGGGCACATGGGCACACACGGGGCGGCTCTGCACCTCCAGCCATCCAGGCAGGGGTCTGCCCCTGCTCTGTATGCACCAGGGTTCACTGAGGTACAGCAAAGATGTACGAGGGGCAGATGTATGCATTCGAGATGCCCAGATTTAATACAAAGATATGGCCAGGGCACAGTTTGAACATGGCCAGGAGAGCTGCTGTGCGAGGCTGGGATTGAAGAGCATCTCTCAGTGAGGTGAGCAAGCACTGGTCCCTGCATTGGATGGAAACGAAGCTTGCAGACTCTTGGGCTCTTACGTTAGACTTATACCCAACCCAACCAAGCTTTCCTGGCTGACCGGGGTGTCTGCGCTGATGTGTTTCATCTATTAAGTACCAAACAATGCTGATATGCAAAAAGGTTCAGCTTACATCAATGCTGTGTTGTTTAGTTAAACAATAGTGAACTGAGCTGGAAATGTGGGAAGTTTTCCGAGTGGAGTGGAAACTGAAATCTTTTTTACACATGGAAAAACCCCATCTTTTGTGGGCAAGACCAAGGTCCAACAAAATGGGAGGTATGCTGTCTTTAGCCAGGTTCAGCAGAGATTAAGGAAAACTGATTTAAAAGGCTCAGGAATACAAAGTGATTCCATCCCTTTCCTTTTTACCCACATACTATCCACCTTCTCTAGTGTGTTTAACTGCCCCCTTTCCTATGTATGAAAGAGATGTGGCACTATGTATCAAGGCTTGTTGGATGACTCAGGCACTGCTGCATGAAATGAAAGCCTTATTGTTTTTCTGCCTTTTTTTTTTTTTTCCTCTGTTTGAATATTAAATGCCAGGAAGATTGGTAAAGATTTCAGAAAAACAAATTGACATTTGGCCTAATAAAATATTGTACACAGTTTTTCCTTTCTGCTTTGACTTGGCAGAAGAGTGTGTGAAAAGCTCAGAGAAAAAATATTCCATTTTTCCTGGAGGGAGGCAGGAAACCATTAACATACAGTGCTGGAGCACAATATCCTAATATGCCCTTTAAAATTAGCTCATAAAGACACAAAAATGTGAGATCTGTACATTAAGATTAAATTCAGAAATCACAAATGTTCTGGGAGGAACAGCGCTCTCTCAAGCAAGATTTCTTGTTGTCAGCTCTCACAATTTTTTCATGCCATATATAACACTTTCCTTTAACGGTCCAGCTGCTGAAAGCATGCAATAAAGAGAAAAATGTCAGATTTTTGTTTTTAAAACAATTTTTTGGGAGGAAAAGTATCTTTAAAATATGGTAAAAAAACCTCTAAGCTTTCAAGTTCAGAAGGGGAATTAAGATAGAGTCCCAGATATGGTGCTTTTATTATTAAGCTAATCCCATGCATTTGGGGACTTGACTCTTCTCTCTTTAAAACATTTCAGCACTGGCAATCTCAAAAATTGCCTCGTAACCTTTTGTTTTGGGGCCACATGGTGGATTGACAAGTCCCCGCACCCCTCTGCATCCTGGTTTCTCCACCCCAAGAGCTGGGTTAGCCCCCAGGCAAGTTATTAGGTCTCTCCCAAATGACAGCTCTCCACGTGTTGTCCCCAGGGCCACTGGTGTGATGTCCCCAAGCTCCCAGTGCCCTCTGCTCCAGCCCAGTCCCTCAGCGTGACCCGTTGGATGATGCCACCATTCTACACCTAGTAAATAATGGGGATGGGCTATGGAAGTTAGCATTCCCTTGGCAGCTTTCAAAACAGGATGTCTGGATCTGACTGCAAGCAGTTGTTTCCCACTGTTAAAATAGCTGGGCTTCTGCAGGAGGTGAAAACTGAAATTTTATCAACCTAGTAACTTAGAAGGTCAAAACCTCCCATGTTGCAATTCAGTCATGACAGCTCTCAGCAAAATTCTGTGGCAAATTGCGGGGAAGATAATAAAATTAAATTTACTATCGAAATAAAAGACAGAAGGCGTCGTGGTTTTATTCGCTAAAATCATCCACTTCTCAGCTTACTGAAAGTTATTGTTGTGTTGCCAGTTTACCATGAAGCAGATGGCTGCCATTTTGTGGGGCTTTGGCTGTGTGAGTTGAGGCTATGGTTTCTACAAGCTCCAGATACAGCATTAACCCGTGTAGAATGCTGAAAGATGATAACTTGCTTAAAGTAAAAAGTGTTGATAATTTGAATCTTCATAACTAGAAATGGGTCAGCGCCATGGCTTTGGGAAGATTTGTGGCTCTTCAGTTTGGGTCTGTGGAAGTTGAATTTAGAGGAGTCAAAAAGGAGAAGGAGCAGAAAATACAGCAGCAAGAAGTAAGCAGCCCAGTGGCTGTAAAGGAGCTGAGCTGTTCCGCCTCGAAAAAAGCAGAGAATTAAAAACTAATGGTTGGAAAAAGGAAGGTCCCTCCTCTCAGCCCAGTTCAGAAAGATGAGCAAAGTCAAGGGGTGCAGAAGGAGTGGGAGACTGCAGTGAGATGAAGAGATTTGCTTCTATCAGTTCCCAAAGGAGAAACCAGGACAGGAGAGAAAATACCTTGAATGCAGTCCCTGAAAGAGGAGTACAAGGGACCCCTGATGAATTGATCCAGCTGCATTCTGGGGTTGTGAAAGCAAATCCTGGCATCTGCCTGGCTGAAGTGCCCAGTCAGTAGAGGACACCATGCTGGAACATCTGCCATGCTTGTTTGGTCTTACATTAAAAATAGGGCACAGACAGGAGTGTCAGAAGAAAAACTGCTTTTACTACTGTCTGCTCCGAGTGAGTGTATAAACAGCTACTGGAACCCAGCAGAGGAAGGCTGTCAGCCTGGCAGAAGCTCGGTCAGATTTTCAGCTGATGTAAATCAGGAGGACTCTGTTATTAGCGCTGAACTGGCTTACAACAGCTGAGGCTCTAGCCGAGCCACTGAAGTGGTAAATAGTGCTGACAGCGAGTTGTGGCTTAAACAACCTTAAACGAACTCCATTAAGTGCTCATTTCTGAAGAGAATGTTGTTGAAACCTGGAAATGAGGCTTTCAAAGGTTTAACATATTTGTCTGTTGTAGAGGGTTTATTTTGAAACCAGATGCACTGAGAAGCTCAGCATTGGTCCACATGGCAGGAGAGGCGGCATGCTAAGGACAGATCCTGCTCTCTCCTTCCTGCTGAAATTGGAAGTAACTTCTGCAGGGTCAATGTCATCACATTAGTGTCAGCGAGATCAGAGGTAGGGCAAGCGTGCGTAATTCCTTTCAGTGAGATGGAGATGATGACAAGCTAAAACCTATCTGAATAATTGAAAAATGTTGGTGATGTTGCATTCTTGGAAATAAAACTGGCCCACGTTCTGCAGAAATCTCAAAGTGGCTGAAACAATTGATCATGACAGGGTTGGGTGAAGAAACGAAGCAGACTTTTGTGGGTTTGAACAACTCACAGGCAGTTTTAGTAAAAGACAGAGTGGGCAGGGGCAGAACCCGTCAGCAAAAATCAGGGCAGTGCTACTTAAGCTGAAGTTTGCCACATGGATCAGGCAGGGGAGAGCTCGGGACGTGGGGCTGGCCAGGCCAGCAGCAGCGCTGGGGCTTCATGCAAGAGATTATCCAAGGGGACTAATATGCAACCCGATTTACAGTCAGTAACAAAGGCAAACACTAGCCTCAGGTTAGAGTTAGTAAGAGGGCTCTCTTGTGCCTTGTTTTTCCAGGTATTTGGTTAAGACATGCCTGGGTCACATTTTTAAAGGAGTGTACCTCACTGCAGCGCCTGACTGCCCGAGTCACGCTGAGAGGAGAGTGGTGGTGGTGGCGTTCCCAGCCCTGGTAATGGGGTTCCCAGCCCTGCTCAGGGAGCAGTGGAGAGATTTTGAGTTAAGCAGCCACTGCCTGGAGTAGCTAGATGAAAGCGGGGTGGTGGGAACAGAGTGAGCACCTCTACTGCCAGGTGAGGCTCAACCTCCTCCTCCTCCTCACAACCAGCAGCTCCAGGGGAGGCTTCACAGAGGCAGGCGGAGTTGCACGGGTGGGAGCGGAGCAACAACGGCACAGCGATGCCATCCAGGCTTGTCCAGAGTAGGAGGTGTACCTTTATTACAGATCACTAATTATACTCTCAAAGAGAAGATGTCCAGTGGAAGAAGCTTTCTTGCAGGGCGAGTGTAGCAAGAAGTTACAGGTGACAATACAGGCTGTGAGAGGCTGGAAGGAGAGAAAGAGCAAAGGAAAAGTGAAGGCACTCAGGGAAGGCCATGGATGGTGGAGCTTTCTAAGCGCCCACTATCTTCAGAGTGCCGGAGAAGGTGCAAAGCAGGGAGGAGACAACTTTGATCTAAAGTGTGTGCTAAAACACAGCTGACATAATTTAGTTTTCAGGTGGATCTGCCTGGGAAATGAAAATAGTTTTTAGAATTGATTGGGTAAGTTTAAAGCCTATCAGATCCATAGTAGTAGGATCGCTACTCACCTAGACATTTATTTCCTTATAAATAAACAATGGCAGAAGGAAACATGAGAAAATGGTTTTTGCAAGTCAGATAACAGAAAATGTATTGGCTTCTAATGCCCTTTTTGACTTTAGTGCTGGTTCATTCAGTGCCACAGTCGTTAAGAAAGGCATTGAAAAAGGAGCTGGCTGCCTGGAATCACAATAGTGTGGATGGACATATTCCACCATCATATTAAGGCTCCTCATTAGCCCACATTCAATTCCTTGGCCAGATCCAGCAAAGGACAGAGGCATCTCCAAGAAGAATTTCAATAGGATTCCAGAGAATTACAATGGAATTACACAACGGCACAGAAAATAAAATTTGTTGGTTATTATGGCTTGTGTTTCTGTGGGTTCCAAAAAAACAGTCTCAGTGTAAATATTCCAAAAGCCACTGGAGTCCATTCTCAAAAAAAAAAAAGAGGCAGATATAAAGCTCTACTCAGCGTATTGTTGTTTATTCATTCAACAGCCCTCCAAAACCCGGTGCCATCCAGACGTGCTAGCAATACGTTGTTCCTACCTCAGAGAGATTATGCACTAAAGGTTTAGGCTAGAGAAAACACAAACCATAGGCTAGAGGGAAGAGCAGGTGACAGAGGAGGTTCCATTTAGATGGCAGTATCTGGGGGACAGGGTTTGTCTTTTTGCTCTGTTTATGCCATCCACAGCACAATTGGGGCCGCAGGGCTCTTAGGCTTGACTGCAGTAGAAACTATAAACACCAATAACACAATAAGGTCTAAGATATTTTAAGGTTGGTTGTCTGGAGGAAACCATTATGCGTCCATCATGTGGCAGTGTGAACACATGCTCTGTATGCCTCAGACAGAATGGGAGTTTTTTCCGGTGAGTTCTCAAAGCTGTTCGTTTTTCAATTGAAATATGCACAGTTAAAAAGGCATATCAATTATCTCTGTGCATATTGATGCTGTTTTTCAGACTACAGGCATGTTTATTGCTGGGGAATCACAAATATATTTCATTTTTCACTCCTGCTTTATACTGTATAAGAACAGAGACATTTCTTTGATTATGAAAGCCTGGTTTGGTTTTTTTTTTCCAGATTTCTTGTTGACATGAATAGTCTTTGTCTTTTGTTTTCCCACACTGCTGGAGGATGGTAGCAAAAACATTAATGGATTTGGACCAGCAACACCACTTAAAGACTGCAAGAGGTGAAAGAATGTCTCATCTTTCACTACTGAAGCCTAATACTAATTCACTAGTCAATCCATGGCATCAACATTGCTGCCAAAAGATGCAGAGCTTCCAGAGGCAAATGAGCCACTAAAGGGTCTTTCCCTTATGGTTTAACCTGATCAACTGAGATTAAAAAAGAAATCAGCGCATGCAGATTACCATATCAGATCCCACCAAAGATCTTGGCCTTACTGCCATGTAGCAAATACCATCACAGGGGTATGCATTGCACAGAAAAATATTTTTAGCTCCCTGTAAGCAACTACTACAGTTAAATGATTTTTGGTTACATTCAATGAACAAGAAATCAGAAAAAAGATCATGGCAATCAAATAAAAAGTTGTAAGCATTAAGTGAGCCTCCAAATGCAGAGGTCAAGCATACTATTAAAACTACAAAGCAAAATAATAATATCAGTTACAAGCTACATGGGTAATCAATACTGAAATGTGATGCCTTTTAATCAGGGGATCTTTTAAACAGCCTTGGGGAAAAAAAAAGAAAAAAAAAGGAGTGTTTAATTGCAAGAGCAAAATTTGGTACTTTGTAAGTTGAAATCCATTTCTGAAACGAGGCTTCCCAAAAGAAAGTAGGTCAGAGTTAGGATGGTGTTAAGAAATAGAGTTAGTAGCACTTAGATTATCATTGAGATAAAGGGCCCTGTTTAAGTTAATTCATGTGGCTTAGTCTATTTTCTATGCTCAAAGTACAGTAAGGAGAATGAAGTACCCTATATGGAGGATTCCCTCCAGATGTATGGTACAGCACCTGCAAGTGAAAGCTTCCTGACCACAACCTCTGGACAAAACCAACAGCTACCCTAAAGCTAATATGCTGGAGAGGCAGCTGTTTCCCCAAATTTGAATAGTTTCCAAAAAAACCCCAACATCTGAGCAAACTGTTATTTTGCATTAAATGTTCCTCAAAGTTGATTATTCCCATATTAGAATATATTTAATATTTTAATCTAAGAGCTTTATACAACTCCTAATTCCCTTCCGCAGTTCCAGCGCATCCTCCACTGTGTGCAGGATGCTGGGGTGATGTGTTAGGCTGGAGCTCCCGTTCACTCCCTGCCTGTCTTATTCCGTGTGCCACAGGAGAAGCTGGTCTCTACTGATGACTGAGTGCCGTGGAGCAGACAGGATGGAAACAGAGATGTTCTCGCCATTCAGTCAGCTCCTCGTGAGTAGTGTTTTGGCACCAATATCCTGAGATGTGCCCACTCCTTGAGAGCTGCTTTTTCATTTATGTGACCCCATGTGACGGCTCCCTCTCACGCCATTTCCTCTAACTTGATTTATTAACTCCGAATGCCAGCTGTAAGCTACCTGGGGCACAGACTGGTCAAAGCTAGAGGAGGGAAAGCCATTGTTTGCAGCTGAGGGGAAGAGAAGCAATGCAGGGACTGCGCTGTAGGAAAATCTTCAGCTAAACCATTATCTTCCATATACGATTGCCCACGCTTAGCCTATTTGAAGAAGTATCTGGGAAAATACCTAAGAGGATTTTTGCTTTCAGATTAAGTGATTTCTAGATGACTTTACCCATAGCAAATCAGCAGGGGGTGAGTTTAGCTACATTTTGCCTACACCAGAGGAAGAGAGGCTCACTCTTCTGAAAATCATCCACTAAATTAATGAAGACATGAATGTACATTAGGCTGAATCTATTTAGCTTATTAAAGTCTCCTCTCTCAGATCATTTCCTTCTGTGTGTGTCTCAACATCACAGGCTCTTCTGTTTGTAATTTCTAAAGCTAAAGAAAAAAAAGAGATTGTATCTTTTTTAGGGGTTACCCTCAGCTTTCAGCAGTCAGAAACTATATGTACAGTAGTCAGCCTAAAAATCCCATGGGAAGATTAAAGACCATGCTGTATGCAGTTAATACAATAATGATGACTGTCACTGTAGTCATCAAATATAATCTGAGGTGAGTGTCACTATTAGCAAGGAAGGAAGAACCTAAACGTGATGTCAATTTACGTTTTGCTGTGTTGGACATATTACTGGAATCTTTGTTCTATAAAACTTTGGCTAGGATCATTCTTACTCTCCTGAGGAAAACAAAATGTTTTGTCAGTGCCAGTTTCTTTGACTCCCATTGTTTTCACTGGCTTTGGGAACAGATCCTTATTTTTGCTTTATTTTTTAATTCTCTTTTACATCCTCCTATCTAATGAATAGACTGATGCAAGAAATCAGCAAAGAAGGGAAACTACACTGATGGAAAATAAGGAGGCTACAAAAAACAACACAGAGGCCATTTCAGGAGAAAGCAGAAAAATTTTCTGTAAGATGAAGACTTTTCTCCTAATGGTTTGGATCCTTGTTTGAGTGCCGCAGGTAAAGGAAGCTGAGGGGACAGCGGGTAGCAGAGGAAATGCACGCTGCTCTTTTCCTCTGAAAGATACTCAGAGTCTTTGAGTATCTTTGCTATTGGGCTGAGGTTCTCAAATACCTCCTGCTAAGCTTTTGTGCTGCTGAAATAGAAAGAAAAAAGGAAAAAAAATTCCAGGATGATGTAAGTGACACGTTCTGGTCTGTCGTCAGAAAAGCAGGTAAGCATCCTCTGGCCCTCGCCAATGATTCAGCTATGTGGCCTCGCACACCTCTCTCCTTCCTGCAGGAGGACACGGTGGACATGTCTGAGGACAAACCTGCCTTCCAGCTCTAAGAAGATCCACAAGGACAACAGGCCCTTTCCCAGTCAGAGTAAGAATGACCTCCTGCATTGCAGAGCCCTGAACTCCAATTAACCACGTACTCATGAAACAGATTTTATGAATTTGCATTGTCAACAAATTAGGTTCCTTCCAGAAATTTCTAGGTGAAAAAATATAATGTTCTTTTGTGTTCCTTCAGCACCTGGTGTACATTGGTTCAACTGAATTAAAAACAAGCTACCATAAAATCTCCAGTCCTATAAATTATAGAAGGTGGAGAGTAGCCTTTGGCAGCAGGAGTTTGACTACTGAAAGTGGTGGAGAGGGAGATGTTCTAGCCCTGAAGAGCTGAACATCTCACCCTGGAGAGCTACGGGCCATCCCTGATCCTGCAGCTCAACCGCTGCAGTTACCCATGTGGGACCCCATGGGGTCTTATTGCAGAGCCTAGACCACAGCTGTGGAGGAAGGACTTCGGCTGCTCTGGACGTCTTCCACAGCATTTTGTGTTTAGGGACCTTGCTTTGATAACTTTTTACTTGTTTTTCCTTTCCTTTTTTTCCCTCTCAGCTACACTTCTGTCAAATCCCAGTTTCCACATGAAGTTTTGCACCAAACTGAGTGAAAGCACTAAGATAATCTATTTGTAATAAAATACTTTCCCTTCGCTTTAGTAAACTTAGCGCTTCCCTGTAAAAACAAACTCTTTAGTTATTCAGGTGTGACTAGTCACCATATTAAATCACCATACTACCTCCTCAGCGTAATAATACATTTATTTAAAATTTCATTTTAGAATTACTCTTCTTTTGCTGACATTTAATTTTGCACAGGAGTAACACTATCATAAAAGACCCCAGGTGTAAAAATATTACGTTTTTAGTAATTATGTACTGTCCATTACTACTAAAAACTAGAAAAACTATCAATATTGCTCAAAATTGACTGGAATTACTAAGTGTAAACATTTAAGAAGAATCATTTAAGAGCTACGTTGCAGCATAAGTGCCTGTGTGCCTCTGCTACACTTGGCCATTTGCTGAGATTTTTTCAAAATGGAATTGTAAGCATTTGCACAGGTAACCAGCATTTTCTAATATTTTAACATTGGCATTTTTAAGATACAGATCTATCTACAGATCTGTTGGTAGAAAAGAGCATGAGGAAGAGGAGAGACAAGGACAAGTTGCATGTTTAGTGAATGCTATTTTGACAGGTTCGCATCTATGGCTTTCAGATGATGTTTTGGCCTCCCAAACGAAGCTCAGGCTCCTCTAACAGGAACAATTATGACTGCAGTACCTTTTAGTTCTTCTGTCTTAATTTGATATTTTAGGGGCTCTTTATAATGGAACTTGAAGGATCCTGAGTCTAACCCAAGTCTATGTCAAGACAGAGTGGAATTAATCTCTACGACCTTTGGCAGTGAAGTTTACCAGCCAGGTAATTAGTGGGTAACCAGCTAGGTGCCTTCTTTCATTCATGGAGAAACATAGTCTCCAGTGAATGAGACTATGAGAAGTTCCAGTGAATAATTCATGCCACCCTGATATAGGTACCTAAAATAGGTGAGTCAGTATGCATGGTTACTTCTCTCTTGCTCCATAGACCAGGACAGCAACCTAAAGGATTTGCTTAAGCATCCAGCTTGCACATGGTTAATGTTTGGTTAGTAGAATCCACCCAGTTGACTTTGACATCTTTGGATCAGACCCTACAAGGGCATATGTGTTTGGAAGTAGAGTTTGCTGGGAAAAAATCAGTTAAGCCCTTTTATTTGGAGAAATGTCTTTATGGCTGTTTGTCCAAATTAAAACTTTTTTCTTCAGGGACCATGTTGGTTCTAACAGTGACTCGGGAAGCTTTCTCAGTCCAGGCTAGAAATTGTTATGAAAATGAAAAAAAGACCCCAGCCACAAGATAAACTTGTGGTGATCCACTTGAGATAGGGGAGAGCTGGCCTTAACAGTAGGCCTTAACAGGCAGGAGTCAAGGTGGCTGGGCTAATATGTGCTGTGGTGAGAGGCTTTCTGTGGTTGTTCATGTAAAACATCAGGGAGTCATGGCTTCGTTCTAGCACAGACCAGACCAGACCATTTTTACAATAGAAGTTTTCATAGGGTAGAAAATATTAGTTCCCCTTTCATCACTCTGAAAGAGTATTCCAGAGGGCAGACAAAAATCTGCACTAAATACCAGTTGACTTTGCTTTTTGGCTTCCTTACAATGGCCAATATTATCTTTGCTAGGCTAACAAGAGTCAGTTCATTCAGTTTTGATGCTGTGAGGTTTTGACTATACGCTGCTATTTATTGTTTGGGCCATTGCAGTTGTCTCAGAGCCCTAGCAAGGGACTGAGCCTGCAGTGTGCTGCATCATGCAAAACCAACTAAAAGGACAGCCTCTTTCCCAAAGTGCTTGCAAGAGCTGAGGTTTGCTTCCAGAACTGACCTGTAGGAAGGCTGCAACAGCAGCACTATGTTGTAGTCCAACCTCCCTCTTCAGGCAGAGATGTCTGAGGCGAGGCAGAAGAGCTGCCGTGTTTTTCCTCCTTTTGTAATGCTCAGTAATTGGTGAGGTTCTCCAGAGCTATTGCAACTTTTCAGCTCCATGTTCTCACAACTTCTTGCCTTCATGATTTTCTCCTCTCTGCTGGCTTTTCAGCACATCTGGATCTCTTAGATTTCTCTTTATGTGAACATCGCCCTTATTTTTCTCCTTGATTTCTCTCAGAAAGTTTCCCCACATTGTTATCTGCAACTCCCATCTCTGCCTGGCTGCTATTCTTCTTCCTGAGCTGCAAGTGGTTTGCATGGTGGTTTCTCCCGTCATGTTTTTATCAGGCACCATCCAGTAACATTCCTGTATTCGCCTTTTTTTGCCCAAGGTTTTGTTTACCTTCTGTATTTGCCCTGGGTCTGCATGTTTTGGGGCTGTTGGATTTCTCATAATTGCAAGGTTTGGGTATTTTTTTTTTGAACGGTTGGGGTTTTATCTTACTAAGATGTACATTTCCCTTTTCTTCCTGCATTGGACTGTTCATTTTAAAAACTTTCTTTTAATCAAATGAAAGGAATTAAAAATGAGGAGGGAAAGCCCAAGAATTTAAATTCCAGTCTTCTTTCTACCACAAGGAACCAAGAATTCTTTCTATTTAAGACAGTCACAGATTTTATCATTGTGACTGGTTTCCATTAACTTTGTAAGTAGAAAGACATTTAGTAAAGTTGAAAGCTGTCTCTTATGTGATGACAGACTTTGCCTGTTTTAATATTTTTACTGGTTAACTACCAAATCCCGAGTCTACCACTGTCTACAGCCAACATTTAGTGTTCACTACTCCTCTGGCAAGAAACATGACTTAGAAATATATCTTCCATACTAAGCTTTTGAAAATGTATAGCATTTTGTGTTAGAAAAACAACAGTTTCAACATGTGAAAGAGATTGCCACAGCAAGGCCTCCCTGAGAGAAAGAAACAGAAAAAAAGGGGTGCAAAGGGTCAGGCAGGGAGTTTGCTTCAGCAAACACAAGACACAAGAGAGTCTATTTTAATTAATACTAATGCATACAGCTCAAGCAGGATGAACTGGTTATATAGATTGAGAAGCTGGTTAAACCAACAATGGTGCCATTGGGATGTAGTGATGCTGAGTGGGATTTTATTTCTGGAAGTCGGGACCCAGTTTATTCCTGTTGAAACCCATGTCACTGCTGTCACCGAGCAGAATGAATCCCTTGTACCTGGTCTGCCGTCTGTTCCCCCACCTGGCGTCATGGCCATATGCAGCTGGTCCCGCTCCTCGCCTCGCTCAGGGAAATGGGAGCAATGGGAGCTAAAAAAATCTGACCATCTTAGAAGAGATATGCAAATATATGTAACATACAGAGCCATCTATTCTTGCATTTATCTCCATGTCTGGCACATTTCGTTCTACAAGCATAAGCAGTATTGGCTGGATGAAATAGTTCACTCCAAGCCCACGTCCAACCAGTGGCAGGAAGGCACTGCCAGCCCAGTTCTGCTACGAGGAGAAAAAAAATCACATCCGTTTGGGAGAGTTATGCTGGTGAAAATGGCCCCGTAGGTAGGGCTGATGTCCAAACAGCTGCTTGTTCAGAGTGACCCCTGGTCCTGGATGGCTGCTGAGTGGAGAGCACAGGGGTAACAATGAAGTTTACCTGGTCTGCCAGATGGAGCAGGGGGTGAATTGAGATCCCTCTTTGCCTACCTTGTTTTACCCCTTCAATAAGCAAGGCAGACTGGAGGTGAGGCAGGTCTCTGCCATTTTGCTCTGCCCGGGAAATGAGAAGTTTGCTCTTTCAAACTTTGGCTTCTGAGCTGCAAGGTCCATCTGGCACCACTGCCACACAGGATGTATTCCTTAGGAGCTCAGCAAAGCTGTCTTGGCCTCCTGCAAGCAGTCTGCCTCATGGTTACTAGATGCTATCTTATTTAGATTACTGGCCAGACAAGTCAGATTCTGATAGAAGACTGAGAGGAAAGACAAGTTCCTCCTGTGATCCATTTCTTACCTGCTTAGATTTCTCTTTTCACAGTTTCTTGGGAGAGCTTTTCTATTACAAAATTTCTTCTTTGATGTCCTTCCACATTGCTTCTTCCCTCAGTATCCGAGCTTCTGAAAGGCTCCAAGATTACAGTAAGTTTCAAAAAAAAAAAAAAAGGGGGTCTCATAAATCAAGCTCTGCAAAATTTCCTTCAAAGAGGTTCCTTGGGAAGCGAACCTCACTCACTCCCTTGTCAAAAGAAACAGATGCCCTGTCCTGCAGGACAGGGAGGACCACATCCATTGTTGGTGTATCTGGAGACCCGTATCCCCATACTGATGGCAGGGCCCCTTCCTCCTTCCCTGGCCGCACAGCCGCAGGGCAGTCATGCCAGCAGCATGCATTCCTCCACTGCAGCCTCCCCTTGCGTTGCACCTCAAACTCCCTCCCAAGCCATGCTGAAGGCATCCAAAGGCCAGAGACCTGTGGGTAGGAACTGAACACAGCCTCAGGCTGTGCCGTCTTGGCCCACGGTTGAGCCGCAGGGCTGAAGCCGCCCAGGACCCGCTGGCCGGGATGGCATCCCCAGCACAGCAGGGCAAGATCTCACACGTGGAGTGTCCTCCAGGCCAGGCTGGAGAGGACTCAGTCAACCCAAACATCATCTAACCACGCCTGCTCTGCAGAACTGCAGTTTTGGCTTTTAATCCTGAGCGTTTGCTTCTATTCAGATACAACTGTTGCTAATTTCATTCTTAGTTTGTTATTGGAGAAAAGCTTCCCTATTTAATTATTAGAAACAGAGAATCCATAATATACTCAAAGCTGTGAAAACTTAATCCTGGATAATTTTTTACTCTGTGACAAAAGTCGCTAGGACTGATCTATTCTTTCAATCAAGTACACCCATTTAGTTTATTTTTAACATTCCTTTCATTATGTTATGAGCTTCTTAAGGATAATGAAATAATTACTTGTCTCTTTGATTGATCTTTGTTTTGAAAGGAAACTTTAATAGTGTTATTTCTAGAGCAGGCTTACGATATAATACAATTAAAGGAAAACATGACATTAAAACACATTAAAGCACATGTTCCAATAATTAGACCTACAATCCTCGTCAGCTAGAGCACTGTGCAGGGAGGAGTTACTGTAAAAATTTATGAGGGAGGAATTAATATTATTTTGCTTAATAAAGGAAATATATTAACAATGACATTTATTAACATTGTATAGCTGTAGCAATTGGTGAACAAGCTCCTTCCCTAGACAGCTCTGGAAAGATGTTTGAATCTTTCCCAAATTCTGGCATTTCATTTTGTTAACACGAAAACATGTCAGTAGAAAGCTGTATAGAGGAGTGCTTTGACAAGCTCCAGGCTTTCAGAAATAAGAATTCTAGTTTGCACATTTCTCTGTGATAGCACATGATGGGGGAAATTTCAAAACCTGATGTAATTGGGTATATCTGAAGTGTGGATGTGCATGCACACAAATTAGAAGAAAAAAAAAGAAAGAAAAGAGCAGAGATCCTGAACCTGGATGCACATGCTGTCAGCTTGAAATACAGCTGTGCTGATGATTTGACCGTAAATAAGGTGAGAGGATAGGCAGGCTATACTAGACTGTATAGGCAGGCACCTCCTGCTCCCACAAAGAATTAAAAAAGAATTGGGCAGAAAAGCCTTTCATCCTCAGGTCATGACCTCATATCCTGTTAGGACACTGACATAAGGGCAAGGCTGTAGCACTGGGATCAAGGAATTTCTAAGATGTACTTTCTTTCCCACCTACTGTAACCTGATTTTTCGGTAACAAGGCTGAGATCCCAGATAATCAAAATATTCAGTTTGGGGTTTTTTTTTGTCCAGTTGCAGTTGCATTCAATTTAAATATTTGGGGTTTGGCAGGGAAGGGCAGAAGGGTGGAAATTTTTCACTTCTTTGAATCCTAGACTGAATAATCTTCATTTAAGATCAGTGAAATCACTTAGAGACTGTCAGTTCGGTTGGATTTGTGCTGAACAGCCCACCCTCTGCCTCGGAGGAAAGGAGAAGCGGGTCCGGGGCACCCCACAGAGCTCTGTGTGGATGTATATGGCTTGATCCTCTGATGAGGTTTAACAAGGCTGTAGTGCTTTTTTTATAGCAAATGAGGATTCACTAATGATAATGACTCTTCTTAGCATCCACCCACACGTGGCACCAACAGTGTAAAACCACATCAGCAGTTTATGCAGTGTCTGACAACATGATCTGGCAACTTAGGAGGGAAAGTGAAGCTTCTGAGTAAACCAAGGAGGTTTAGGTCATGCTCTGTACTTGTCCAAATAGGAATCACGGATTTCACATTCCTGCTCTTGAGAGGCTGGGCCACTGATCGAAGCTGACCAGCGTTACTTCTGCAACGTGGATGAGATCTTCTGGTCTTATCTGAGAGGTGTCCTGGCTGTAGGCACGCTTAAGAAGCAGTTCAAGCCTGGGACTATCCAGACTTCAGAGTTCACGCTGGGAAAGGACACCATCCTTGTTTTTCAGGATGCCTGTAAGCCTGCGTTAGTAAACACAGATGATGGCAATTACGCTTTTGGGAGAATCTTGGCACATTGGGACTGACCGTTTTTCTGATGGAGAACTGAGATAGCAGGAGAAACCGTTATCCTCTGGCTGAACAAGAACATCTTGAATTTGTTTATGTATGTATGAAAAAAATTAATCAAACCTCTGTGGGCTAGATTCCTCAAGGATGATAAACACTCAGCTGGCTTCAGAATCCTGCACAAAAAGTATGGGTTAACCTGGTGAGCTGTTTGACTTGAGATAAACTTGAAGAGTAAGGCTGTGGAGCACACATAATGAAATGTTATCACAAGGAGAGGTCAGCCTTTTCTGTGCACAGAGCAGGTACAAAGTCACCCCAGTTTTACCCATTTGGGTGTCTTTCACATTGTGTTATTAATAAAGCCAAAAAATATTACCCTCCTCTTTGCTTTTATTTGACGTCCCAGAGGTCAGAACGTGATCTCTGCCAGGATGAGTAAGGATCCTGGCTCGGTGGTAGATAACCCCTGAGTTTCAGTTTAACGAGGATTAATAGGAAATCAAACACAGAAATCAAACACTGGTTTCTCTGGGAGAGGGAAGGGGGAAAGCTGTGCCCAACCTCACCTCTGCATGGCTGAAACAGATGATGGTTGAATATAAAAGTGCTCTGGTTTAGCCTGTGAGGTCAAACCGAGCCTCCTGCTTGGTTCAGTACTCCATCTCCGTTCCCCTGCAGCTCGGGAGCTGCGGGAGGCCACATAGCTCAAATGAGACAAGTAGCTGGTCAAACCTCAGGTTGCTTGAATCATTCTCTCTTCCCGCCTCATTCCCTATACAGCGAGATGCTGATGATAGTTACCTCCCAGGGGGTGCATTCAAATCCACTTCCCCAGAGACATCTGAACCCTCATCTCCCACACCTTGGCTGAGTGCCTTAAATATTTGGTAAAGTACCTGGATATTCTTTGCGGTGTTGTAAACCTAGGCCAAAAATAGTTTCCAGCTGCAACTATATGACTAATTTGACCTGGGACTACTTTCGGGGGGCAAATATTTTATTCACAGAAGAAAAATAATTGCCCTCCCCTATTAAGAAGACAGAAGGGAAGAGGTTCTACTGCTACAGGAAATGAACCATGAGATCTCGTAGACAAGGTTAGGAGGCTACACTAATATACACCACGTTTTCCCAAGCTACAGTTTGAAAAATCCAGAGTTTGCCTCCTTATCTCCTCTTGTATATAGCCATATACTTACTCACGTATGGGTTTCCAGGTTATCTCAAAGTTACTAGCATATTCTCATTATGTGCAGTAGTAATTATATACATTTTATAGCTGTAACCCCTGGGACTGCAGGTAGAAGTCTCAAACACATGTCTTTCCAGAAAAAAACATTAAAATTATTTACTTTCCTCTACCTGTGTATCACAACAGCAACAGCTTTTGAGGGGGAAGGAAGGAGGGAGCTTGAACTACCAGCTCAGAATATCTTATATCAATTTCTCAGTGTGTTTATGTTACATCAGTGCACTTATAGCTTCATATCTTCAGTGAGGAGTTTGTAAAACACTTTGTTCTGTGCAACTTAAATGGGTAAAAGTACTGGTCCTAGGTTTTAAAAGGCATTTAAAGTTAGGCTCCTAGGATCATATTTAGGCTTATAAATAAATAAACTGATTTTCACATGTGCTACTTTCAGCAGCTTCTGCTAGCTTACATGGTTGCAGCTGGAAGGCCAACATTTTTGAAAATCATGATACTTAGGGACTTGAATGCAGACTTGAGATAAGGATTTGCAAAGGGAGTTAGGTGCCCTATTTCTATTGAGAAAAGGTTTAGGAGTTTCATGAGCATAACTTTTAGGCATCCATTAGGAAAATCTCAGCTTTGCTGTAAATGCCTCTGGATTCCTTAGATTTCATTCATTTGGCAGCCAGGCATCAAGTTCTGTCGTCTGAACTGAAAGAAATTTGCCGAGTTCTGTATAACTTATGTAGTCTTTCTTTGGAAAATAAATAAATCATTCAAATGGAAATACTCAAATAGCTGGGCACATGTCCAGATACAGTATGCCTAGCTTAGTGGCAAAAAAGTTACGGCACACATCCTGTATTGTCGAGGACACTGAATGTTTTGGCTGCCCTAATAGAAAAACAATAATTCAATCATGTATTATAAAGGAATTTCCTGGAGAAGTTTGGCCCCACTCAATCATCCTATTAGATTTTTCCTTAATGTGGAAGAACAGCACATTAAATTCATTACATACATTAGGCCAGCTACATTTATTTCCAGATGGGTTTCCATAAAGTGGTTGACATGCCTAAAAAAAGACATTTTGAAGATGCCTTTATGTGTAACTCATATAGCATAATAACGACACCATAGTCTTACACCACTGTATGCCCAGTAATTCTTTCTCGCAATAGAAGGACACATTTAACACAACTAGCTGTAAGTAATTTATAAATCAATAATAATAGGCCCACATAGGATCATTGTTTTATTTTGCTGGCAGGGGCCCACAGGACTGCGATATTATGCAAAGATGAGAGAGGATGTGTGAGGAGATAGTTATGCTAATATATGGCATTTTCCCCCTCCCTCTCTCCTCCCTGGAGTAACTGTCTTAACATTACACATGGTGATTTGTTCTCAGCAGTTCCAAATTACCTACACCTGTTGGCTCTGGCACATTAAATAAATATGCAATTAAGCATTTCTCTATTCACCGAGTATGAGGAAAACGCAGTTCAAAGTGCTCTGCTACAGCCCTACAACTCTCACTGAAGTGTTTTAGATAGCTTTCAGATGGAGAGGAGTTAGATCAATACCAAGGCTTTTGAAAATAAGGCTGCAGAGCAATCTTTATGCAATTTTAGGGATTTCACTTTCGCAGAATATAGCCTTGCACAGTCAGTCCCAGCCAGGGCCTGCGATGGTGCTACTGGAAAGCAGCTCTGTGCTCCCACCAGAGCCTGTAAGGGATGGTGTCTATGCTGAGGTGACTCAAGCTTCCTAAGAAAAATTGAGGTGTGTCACTCCAGAGATGATACTGCCTTTTCCTGCAGCACTAGCTAGAACTCCTTTCCTTAAAGCTTCTCAAAGACCAGAACCTCCCCTGTTTGTGAAGACTGTCCTATATTGCCTGACTTTCTCCCAGCTGCAAAGGCACAATGCTCAGCAAGCTCTCGGTGTTCACAGGGTACTTTTTAATTTCTCAGGGTCCTTTAGATGTCTCCACCTCACAGTCACCTTCATCTCATGAATGTGCCATGTGTCCTGCCACCTGTCCCTGGCTCAGAGACCTGGATGCTGCTGATTAGCCAAAGGACCAACGATCACTTCCCATTGGGGTCCCAGACCAGAATAAGAAAAGCACTTTGAGGGGCAGCTGAGAGGCTGTGCCTGCAGGTGTTCATCTAACCAAGCAGCAGGTTACCAACATGCACTCGCTCTTCCTACCTCACCCCATACGCTCAGACCCATGCCCACCCTGTGACCAGCCCCATGCCACCTGTGCCCCTTCAGGGATGCCCGGGGCCACCAAGTGGTGTGACACGTGAGTCTCGTGGGGCAGCTTCTCAGTAACAGGATCAGAGATCAGCACCGTTCCTCAGTCATGACCTGTGTCTTAACCACCTTGCACCTCAACACCCAGGAATTTTTAAGTAAAAATATTTGATGTGATTTTTCAGTTCCTTCTTGTCTCATTCAAAGCAGATCCAGACAAAGGTAATCATCTTGATGGCAACCTCCCTCCTACCTGAGGCTGCCTGAGGAGCCCATGGAGGTTTTTGAGCAATATTAACACAACCGTGTACACGCTGCACGCTGCTTTCTCAGCTGCACAATCAGCACTGTAACAAGTTAGCAGCAATACGGCCAGGCTTAAGGAGAATCTCCCATGAAACGTCCTGATTATTGATTTGTTTGCGCTACCAAGTTATGCCGTTTTAACTGTCTCTCCATCAGAAGAGCAGAACTGCTTCTCCAGAGAGAAGATGAGCTTATCGTGGGAGGTTGGTTACACTGTTCTGGTGTACAGCACCTTCTCTGCTGATAACATTGCACACACTGCAGATGTGCAGGGATGGGCTGGTGTACTATTGCAGTAAAAAATCACCCCTGAACTGAAATTCTATAAAATTGTATGCAGTCTAGGCTTCAAAAAGACTCATTACTTTAGTAACACAGGATACTTAGCTAAAGTACTTAAGTTTTTGATCTACACTTTTGCATATACACAGTGCCCGAAGACTAGGACACAGCTGTGATTCTGAAACATCGCGGAGCAGCTGGCCACTCAGCTACACCGTGCTGGGTGCTATTTGGGTGCCACTTCACCTATTCTCCTTCTCTGTCAGGGTTACCAGATATGTGGAAGTTCTGCAGCAGAAGTCTTGACTGGTGCAGATGCCGAGCACTGTTAATTACACACAGCAAGTGACTGCAAACTGTCATTTCAGCTGTACTTGGTGCTGGGAAAGGCTTACTATTCTTGGACCTGTCACAAAAACATTTCAAGTTGTTACAACACCTCTCTCTGCAAAGAGGCAGAAGGCTCCAGTATTTCAGTGGTGCCAGTGCAAACAGTTTCTTCATCACCTTCACTCAAGTGTCTCTTAATGATACCCCTGGACCCTGCGTCGCACTCCAGTACACATATGCTGTCACACATTTAAAAAACATCTACATTTCATGCATATGTAAATATACCTACTTTGCATTCATGCATGTAATACAGGTATCACTTTCCTAAGTCTACGAGATCTGTAGCTTTACTTGTGCACATGCATGTCTTCTGCATATTTAGAAATTGTATCAACAAGCTGTATGTGCCAGGATTTTTCAGGAAGGAATCTGAATTGGGTAACTGAAAGCTGAAAGACAAGCCAGAAATTGCGATATATGCCCATGAAGTACTGCTACACTGGAGTCGTATGTTGTGTTGCTTCCAGTGCTGGCAGCAGGAGCAGGCAGGATGCTCTGTGGCACCCAGGCAGCCCTCCTGCACACCTAGAGTTTTTAAGGAATGTGCCTTGGGTGTCCCTCTGTATGCTGCTGGTATGATTTGCTTATAATATAATTTGTGTTTGGACTGCTTCTGAAGGCATAGAAAATGTTAAAGACATACATATTTGTAAAAACTCTGGGTTGCCTGATGTGCTGGAACCTTGTTAGGTGTCTATAATGTGTTTCCTCTAGTCAAACTGAATCCTTTCTCTGTTCATTTCTGCCAGGTTTTCCATAGTCCCAAAGGGGCAACATCCTCATCTATCAGTTCCAAATTACTAGAACTGTAAGGTTGAGAATATCACAGTTATTGAAAGCTCAGAAACTATAAATGGAGGGTCTATTTATAACATTTTTGCGATGTGGTCTCCTGCTGTGCTGAATCCAGTGTCCCTGCTCTTCAAGCCACAGGTCCTTTGTTCTGCACTGATGGAAACAGTTTCATACAATTTCAGATGTCCCACCGGAACAGTTCATTGTGGTTGTTACATTAATCATTCTTTTCTCTGAATTTGCAATGTCCCTAATTCTAGATCTGTGTTTGTAGTCACACTGCATCTGTAAATTTGTAAGTAAATTCATAATTTTCTTCACCTTTCTTAACAGTCAAACCCTTCATTCCTCATCATTTATGATATCCAGAGCAAAAATGAGGAATTAAAGGTAGAGTTCAACAGGACAGGCCGTTATGAAGCCTTTCTGTATATCAGTTAATTGAAATTGTTTATAAAAAAATGGAGAAAACCTGATAAAAGAGTGAAATCATTATTAAGTACACTGTTAAATCTAGGTAATAATTTGTTGCTCTTGCTACAAGGAAGCTTGGCACATTTTTCTACCTTGTTATTTTCCAGCCTTATTTTTCTCCATCACTAACATTCATTGCTGGAGAGCATAGCCTCTCTCTGAATAAAGCTCTACAGACAAACTGAGATTATAGACTGCATTCTGATTTCCCGTATGTTAAAGAAATACAGTATGATGCCAATTACTTCAGGGGGGAATGACTCTGGATTTATACCACTGTATCTGAGATCATAATTTGACTCCTTGTGAGTAATTGAGGTCATGTGTCTTCCTTTTTAACTTCACCACTGTAATGCCTACGCCTCATGCTGGAGGGTGAGTAGCTTGAACCATCCCAGATGACTGAGTCATGAACATTTTTTCTAGATGAATACATGAGAGTTTATATGCGAGCAAGTAATTGCTCTTCATATGTGCCTAGGATATTATTTCATTAAGCAAACTACTCCCTGTTCATGCAGAAGCCCTAAATTCAAGCAGCTGCTAGTGCCAAATTAAGTTTTTCTTGGGGTTAGAGCACAAAGTCAAAACTCTTGGGTCCTTTTTCATTAACTTCCTCAACTTGTGACTTTGGACAAACTCCCTGGGATCTCTGTGCATCAGTTACCCATCTATAAAGTGGAACGAAATCTTACTTTACGAGGGAAAAGAGATGTGAAAGTTAAGCATGTGGGGCCAAATTCTGTCCTCTTACTCATACTGAAACAGCCCCTGGCTCTGTGCTCCTTTGGCTCCGTGACATCACCGAGGAAAGCCGGGCTCGGTGTAAGTTCGTGTGTTTACCCCTGGCACTCTGGGTTGGTAAAACACTCTGAAATTCTCCGATGAAAGCTGCCCTATAAATACAAAGTATTCTTGTGACTCAGGTTCACTCTTTGTTTGGGTACACATTCAACATCTCACTTCCTTAGCTTATGAGACAGGTTGTTATTACAACGCTCTTTCCTACCTCCTAACACCTACTTAAACAGAAATCACTTCTGCTCTCACATTCAGGGCACAGAAATCTATTTAAACTTTCCTTTCGACATGAAGGAAATCATTAAAATCAACCTCAATCCCTCTCCCCCTGAGGGAATGCTGTCTTGTTACACTGAACCTCTACAAGTGTCTTTAACTTTGCTTTTCTTAGGAAGGACCTCAGCTTTTGAGACTGAAGAGACTTCTCTGAAGCCATGAGCAGCATGGGAGAGCAAGAGCATGGGGGAAAAGAGAAGTTCTCCTCCCCAGGGAGGAGTTTTAATATGCCTGAAGAAGGGAATTAAGACTTCAGATCAAGGATTTAGCACCGTGTTATATAAGTGACCACCCTTTAGCATAAAATCACTGTATTGAGGGAAAGCAGGGCATTATCAGCTATGTTTGTATAATCAAATTTGAGAATATCTTATATCCATTTCATGCATGCGTAAGTGGCTACATAGCCTATAAAGCACTGGAGGTCTGTTTTGCTAAGTTTTCTCCCTATGGTAGTAACTTTTCCTCCCTATATGTAATATTTAAGGTATAGTCACACAGGTTAGTGATAGAAAACTGTTATTTTCACATTCCCACATCTGTAGAGGTGGCAGGTTGCATTAGTACCAGGATGGGGTCAAACAGAATGGCACTGAGCCTAGTAGACACCCACCCAACACCCCCAGCATCCCCCNGGTCCAGAGCCACCAAACCCAGATGTGTTCCAGAGATCTATTAGTGCACACACCAAAGAGCATATTTATGATACCACAAATATTTAAGTGTGGTCTCTGCAAGTGGGAGGAGAAACTGCTCTCTCCAAAAGCTTTTGGCCACAGGATTTCCCTATCTTGCCAGCCTCCATGCACCCCCCTGAAGCTGTGGGTTTGGTGGGAAGGCCTCAGATAATCATCTGACATCTTTCATAACGCTCATAAAAAGACCTGGTGAGAAGTCCTTACATATTATCATACATATTTGAGTTTCCACAGGACAAAGCAACACTTCCAGGAAAGGAGGGAGAAAGCATGCAGTTGGTGCTAAGGCGTTCGGGGTGTCATCTGCCAGGCAATGGATTGGGGAAAGAATGATCCTGCCAATGTGTCTCAGAAAGCTCTGGCCAACTCCTTCCCTCTTTGCTTTCTTGTTAGGAAAATTCAACTTTACTAGCCTAATATACAGTGTGATTGTGAAATGAAGCTGATGAAAAGACGATTTAAATTTGATATTCAATCTCCTGGTTTGGACTGATAAATGGCTTTCCTGCAATATGCTGCTTTACAGAACAGTCACCTTTTCCCCTAGCTTTAGTGAGAGCCAAACTGGGCCTCTGCAAAATCGAAATCATCCTTGCCCCAAAGTTTACATCTTCGGCTGAAAACAAGGGCTCGGGTTCCCTCCCTCAGGCTGAGCAGATTCTTACTCTGCAAGTAATCCTACTGAAACCAATGGGACTACTCGTGGAGTTGAAAGATGTACTGGCATGGTGTAAAGGTCGCTGACTTTGGTTCCAAATATCCATTCACCTTGTTTGTTTATTTCTGTATTTAAAAGCTTTTAACCCTACAAACATTGCAATGTATTGGGACTGAGGTGCAATGGCCGAGCTTTGCTGCCTGCTTGGCGCTCCCAGAGTATGTAAAGAAATCCAGGGTCTGGAAGGATGGAGGAAATTTGCCCAAAATGGCATTTTGTTTCTTCTGGTTGGGTTTTTTGGTTGGGTTTTTTTTTTGCTTTTCTTCCTCCCTCCAGCCAAACTCCCAGCCACACTGGCAAAGTAAGCTGTACTTCACTGGATACCCTGTCTTAAAAAAGAAAGTAGCTTTTCCACTAGTAGAGGAAAAAGACGGATCCCATGTGCATGGTCTTGCTGCTTCTTTTTCTGACCAAAGTCAGCTGATTAAGTGAAGTACCCTCTCTGCTGTTACATGTAAGTACTTCTTTCATTTCCCATGACATTAATACAGCTCTGCACGTAATGCCATTTCCCCATAGCATTAATATGGCTCCGCATGTAAGGAAAGAGGAGGCAAAGAGAGCTGTGCAGAAGACCTCCTTGGGTTATCCGTTAGCTCTCACTGAAATGGGTTGGAAATTTCAGACAGGAAATTTTTACGCTGGCAAAATGCCAGACTGATTAAGCCAAAATGAACCTCCCAGCAGAAATCAGATGGGTTTCTCTGGTTTCCGATGAGCTCAGTGGGCTGGTAGGCTGCTGCAGAGCCTGGTGACTGGGATAGCCCCAGCTCAGCCCCATTAGATCCACAGCTCCGTTAGATAACTGGGTGTTACTTACTGCTATCTTTATCTGGCTATGTCACTGTGAGGAATTCATCAAGCTGATGTAATCCACACCAGACCAAGCTCCTGGGGTGGGTGAGGCTCTAAGGCCATGCTCTGCTCCCTGAGAGCCTGTCATGGAGCTCAGGAGCTCGGAAGTCCTGTGCTTTTGAAAATACCCGAACCACCCTGAACAACACCCTGACACAAACTGGTTTACAAGGGGAAGATACCCACTCCAAAAATTACATTCAAAACACTTCAAGGTGGCAAGGAGGAGCTCAAAGGCAGTAATTTTGGGTTGCCTGTAACAACTTAATTCCATGTCATGTGTAAAATCAACTCTCCAACCTTCTAGCTGTCTGGTCCTGTTCTCCTTTCTCCTCCCAGGCTGTCATCCAGTCTTTAAATGGCTTGGGGACCCCCGCCAGCCTAAAGGGGATAAATCTTGGAAGAGTCCAGTTACTAATCTCTAGAAGTCTCTACTGAGTATTTATGATTTCTCTTTTGTTTTTCTTTTTTAAAAATACATTGATAGTTTTATTCCTGTGTTTTTCAGCTTGAGGCAGAAAATCTAACAGAAATTTTCAGGTTGAATGATGAAAGTTTAGTAAAGCTATACTGAATGGGATATAAGACCTTCTCCTGGGAAGTGCTGAGCAACCTTGGCAGGAGGCAGGACTCAGGCAGTGCAGGGTGGACTGTCAGAGAGTTCAGCAGAGCACTCCACCGGTCGGGCTGGCGAGTGCTGTCAGACCCTCCAGAGCACTGAATTGAGTGTGTAAATGTATATGATCTGCCCGGAGGTCTCAGGGAAGCAAGGCTGATTCCTGGTTTCAAGATGTTTTCTATGTGATCATTCCAGAATCTCCTTAACTTCCCTTTCCTTGCCATAAAACCCCAGTTTGTCATCCAAATCCTGATGTTATCTTCTCTCTTCCCTCCCCAGTGCCCCATTTCATGTGTTCCTATCAGATTGCCTCCCCTCTTGTCTGTGGGGATGCCAGAAGACCAGGGCAAAGATATCACAGAAAAGAATCTTTCTGTCCTCTCACCTCTGCTACCTCCTTCATTGCAAGGCTTTAGAAGCAGATCCACCTCTCAACATCTATGCAAGTGTCCAACACAGTGGGATGGATCTATAGAGAATTCATCTTTAGTGACCTGGCACTTTAGTGACCTTTGTCTCTACTGCATTTTAAAATTTATAATACATGGGATCAGTCTTTTATCTCCAAGAAAATAAGTAGATCTGCACTGTTTCCATAGAAGAGGCAGGGAAAGAGGGTGGTAATGAGCTGGCACTTGGCACCAGCCCCAGGAAAGCATGGAGCAGAGTCCCAGCACCCACACCTGCCTGCCTCCTGGGGTCCCCCAGTTCAGGAGCCCAGGCTGCACGGAGGTGCTCCTGCTCCACAGTGGCCCTGACATGGTGTCATCACTCTAAAAGCTGCAGTTTCTCCCCCTGGATCCCAGCTGAGGTCTCTTCCCTTATGAGAAGAAGTTGTCTGGCAATGCAAGAAAAGAGTCTGTGCGTGTGCTCCTTCGCAGTTACAGACAAGGTGACAGGCGTGCTATGGTGACTTAGGAAAATGAGCTGACAAGTTCTCATAAACAACAATAATAAGTAAAATAATATTTCATTTTCTCCAAATTAGGAGGGTTTTTGGTTTGCTCTCAAAAATCTGCTGGTCCTCTGAAATGGATCAGTAGTGACATCCAGTGGCCACAAACTGAGACAGCTATAGTAAATTTGGGTTGTAACAGCATGGACTGGATTTACCACTATTTACATGTATCCTAAAAGTGCTCTGTATGCAAAAAAAAAAAAAAATCTATATAGGTTTTATAAATACCACTGTCCAGGGAGTGAAGAAAAACACCATATCCACCCAGATCATCTTTTCGAGGGCTAGTGCAACAACTTCTTGTCCTTGGAGCTATTGCTCTGCTCTGACCCACACAATGAAGTATGTTCCCTTCCATTGGGGCTGGCCTTTGGAAGAAGCTTAATTCACTTAACAAGGTGTTCTGAAGTGAGTTAAAGTTAGAGGTCTTATGGATGAACTTGTGTTGCCTATGCAGGTGGGCAGCTTGTTTTATCAGTTTTTTCAAAGGGCTTTGTAGCTCTCAGATGGTTTATATTTATCTGCTTGGCTTCTTACACATCTTCTGGCAATGCTGTCTGAACAAAGGGGCTATCTGCACTGCCCAGAGTCATACAGATGTTGTGCTTTCTATATGATGGGTGAGGGAACTGCTAATAATATTTGGGGTTTTTTTAAGGGAAATGGGTATGAATGTATGAAATGTGTACAGTTTCCTAGTGCGGACACTGATTAAAACTTTCATAGCACTATTTCCAGAGATTTAGAAATACCCACTAGATCTAGGTAGTCCAAGTCCAGCCTGGCAATCCTACATCATGAGTGATTTTTTCTATATCATGATTTTTTCTTTTATTATCATGTTATCATGGTTTTCCAACCCACAATGTGCTAAATACAGCAAGGCACATACTTCAAGTGTCCAAATAGTCCCCTGACCTTGAACAAGCAGACACAGGAGCACTGTCTTGGATTGCAGCCACGCCGCTTCACATCTTGCTGATCCAGGGTTGCAGAGTGACTTAGATCCTGATGGGGAATATGCACCAGGCCACCAGCAAGCAAATCAGCTGGTTTGTACGATTCAGGGAACTCGGAGAAGACCTTGCTTCTCTTTCTTGGTGCATTAGAAAAATACTGACCAGCCCAGCGTGCGGTCAGGGGAACTGCCCAGCATGAGCCAGGCACAGAATATTTTTTACTGACTAAAAGTGCACTAGGAAATGCTCAGCTCTCCCTCAGCAACAATAGGCTTTTTTTTAGTAAAGTGCTGACGCTGTGACTCCATAAAGTAAATCCTCAGTAAAATATTGCTTCTCACTTGATCTCACTTGCAATTTAAGAAGTTAGATTTACACCCTCTCTGACAGCCTTGTGCCTCTCGCTCAATTCTAATCCGAAGTGACTGCTGTGGTTCAGTCCAGGGCTGGGAGAGATAATCAAGTTACTGTTGCTTGGAGTGTTACTGTGTGTTCACTGAGGCTGGGTATTCGACCACACGCGTATTTCTAGACCCTCACAAACACACGGCAAAAATGCATTATCTTAAATCTTTTTTTGCTGACATTTAAATGAACGCATATTTCCTCAAATATGTGACAGGCCGAGAGCATCTGGCCCCACTGATGCTCAGTAAGTAACTCATTACACTGCAGGAGCTCACTCATGTTTGAGCCCTGGGCTTTGGTAATGCTCTTGCCTGGTTTATAGCACTGGTGTACTTGATTTGTGCTTGAGCCAGGGTATTATATTTAGGCGCTTGAGCAACAAATTTTGCACAGAGATCCAAACCTTTAATTCACAGCTATGGGAAGTGTTGGAGTAAACCCCCCGCTTATTTACTTATTGTTTACATTTAGACATGGATGCTTCAAGGAATGACAAAATGTAGAGTCAAAAAACATATGTGTTGAAACTAAAAAGCAGACAGATAAGCCAGCCTTTCAGATCCTGCCAATGCTTTATCTGAGATAGCAGCCTGATAAAACATCCTACTGACAAGTTTACGATGGTTGCTTAAGGACATTATGATAACTGACGTTTCTGGCATGTCACTTTTTGTTTTGTGATTGTCAGGATGGCTGTCATTTCTCTCTTTCTTCCATTTCTTGTAATGCTTGTATACGTACTTGGTAATGCTTAGTCCTCTTTTGGGATTAAAAGATTCTAAAGCTACAAATATGACACAGATGGCAGCAGGCTCCTATTATGTAATGGTAAAGCACCAAACATACAATTATTTATACTATGCTAGTACTTACAAACATATGGTAGATCATTCATATTTATTTCTAAGAGAGATGGGTATCTTCAGAAAATCCAGATTCTGCTGCTTTCAGAAAATTTTGGGATGACTTCCCAAAAGATATCCAAGGAACTTACTAATACTGCAGCTGCAAAGTTACTGCCTTTCTGTCCTATGCTGAACAGACCAAGGCATTCATCATTATCTAGAAGTTTGATTCCTGCTAAGGAAACAGAAGGGGAAAGTAAGCAGTGCCTGTCTCCATAGTAGCTCTGAGCTACTGGGTACCCTGCTGTCATGGGATGTGAAACATCCTATGAGCCAGGAGAGAACAGATTACCACTACCAGGTGTCAGGATAACATCTGAGAAAAATATCAGGCTGCAAGGGAGGAGTTAAAAACGGAAAGCTTTATGTCATCGGTGCTGGGTTGGGTGACAGAGCAGGTTGGTTGAAAGGAAGGAAGAAGGGAGTAAGTGAGAATACTGGTCTCTAGCAAAGTCTTTTTGAGGCAGTGTAAGTCTAGCACAGGTTAATAGAAAGTAATACAATTAAACTTGGCTGAATTCAGAGCAGAGTGATATTTGTTTTCTCAAAGGTTTGAGATGTGGAGGTTTGGCAGTTCACTAAGAAATGAAACCTTAAAAGGGGTGGTTGGAGGTTTTTTTATTATTATTAATAACTTTTCAAATCTCTGGCAGGGATACAGTCCTTAGGTGATCCACCTGCAGAAGAGGTAATATGTATGGAGGATGGCTGCTGGCTGAAGAGAAAAAAGGCTGTGGATGGGACTGGTCATATGGTGCTGCACTGTCTTGGAGTGTGGCATATTTCTGCTTGGGTGCCTTGGTCTTTCTCCAAGATTTGAAATCACTAGCACCACGGCAAAGGATTCATGACAGCTACCTGCTGCTGGAGATACAGGGCATATAGATTTAGTCCCTACTACATGTGGAAGATGGAACTGTTTTGTTTGTATAGCCAACAACTGTTGGCTGTGTCTCCATTTTAAATTTTTTTTTTCATTCCTGTAGCAAGAATTAAAGGTGGAATCCCTTGAGCTTCCTGGAAAGTAAGTTTTGTTAGAGGAAAATAGAGTTTTACTTCTTTCTTGACAACTTCCCCTCCCTGCCCCCCAAAAGTAAATTAATGTTATAGTGTTGCCCAAATCCACTGGAAAGGCCAGCTTGTGTTGAGCATGGTTGAAACAATAAAACTCCACTGGCATCTGGTCTCACGTAGGCACTTGGGAGGCAAGTACGAGGCCAAAGTAGGGGTGACTGTTAGCAATACAATCACTTCAGGAAGGCCCTTTGCCTCATGCTCCTAATCCTACCACCAAAAAAGAAAATAGTGTTTTAGATGGTGAAACAATACCTGACCTGTTGCTTTTTTTTCCCTATAGGATTTCTTCATCCCTGTGCTGGAAAGCACTGTCACTTTACACACTGCAAATCCAAACAATGTATAAGGATATACCTTGAGGAGCAAATACCGCACTGAACCTAAGTATGTTCTGCAGCCCACGTAAAGGGACCAGCCCAGCTCCAAGTGAAGACATACGAGGAATACAGAGGGACTGATGAGGTACAAAACTCTCTATTGACTTATGTTAAAAAAAAATTGTGCATCTGTCCAGAAAAGTCTCAGCTATTGAGACAATCAGGAAATAGGTTACTTGCCTGGTGGTGGTGGCACCACAAGTGGATCCCCCAAGGGGAGTGGATTCAATGACTGGATTCAATGCTGGTTTTACGTGGACCTCTCCCTGGCTCTTCTGAATGCAGACAAGTGTAACGTTTGCTGGCTGTCTTATTTTCTCCCAGCTGTCCTCTTAGGACTTCTCAATGTAGCTTTACTTACCTACAGGTGAGGGGACTCAACTGCGTTGTGGAGAATGAACTTGTGCTCTTCAAAAATTGTTAAGAAATGAGGGTTGTGCTCCCTGGTGAAGGTATCAGTTGCATCATTAGCCATAGATAGATTTGCCATAGATGAAAAAAAGTAATCCAAAGCTGCATATTTTTATGCATGAGGTCATGTCTCCTTGTGCTGATTCTAGCTCAATGGGGGCGCAGTCTGGGGGCAACAAAGGTAGAAGCTGAAAGCCTTCTTCATTGTAATGTTTGCTTGAGTTTGCCTACACAACTACAAAGCTTTCCTGTTAACATCAAGTTAGATAACAATTTAGATAACATCAAGTTAGATAACATCAAGTAGTACTGATGAAACCAACCATTTAGACAAGATACAATGGCGTATTATTGCCTGTGAAGGAATTGCACTTAGGTTTTCCAGTATTCCTCTGTTGCTAGATTTAGTATCACATTACAGGAAGCCTGACTGGACAAACCTTGGCAAGATCTAATGATCTCATGTTCTTCGCTGTTCTGTTTTACACGCTGACATGCAGAAGCTGATCTGTTTTAGAGAAAGTATGAGCTGGCTTTGCATCTTTTGCTATTCAAAAAGCACTAAGTTTTAGAGCCCCATGTCCCAGAAGACCTGTGAGGATGAAGCTTTAGACTGTACTTTGTCTCTTCAAGCCAAGACTATCTCCAGAAGAAGCTATACAGAGGATAATGTATTTTTATTGTGCTGATTAGTCAGTAAGGCTTTTAATACCACAGGAAACCTGAGGGATGCAGCCACGAGTCTCCATATAGTTAACTCCTGAAGCACTAAAGTAATGTCCTGGAATAATATATTCCATGCTTAGTTTAAAAAAACCCAAATGAAACAAACAAAAAAAAACAACAAAAAAAACTTAAAAAAGAAAATCACAAACCCCAGCATCTGTAATATGAGAAGACAGAGGGTTCTCTCCTTTCTTATTACATGAAAATATATTTTCTTTGATTATGACCATCCTCTATGTGCTTTTTCACCCACTCAGCTGTGTTAGTCTACAGTACCTGCTTAGCAATAGCCTGTTTGGATCTACGTGTCTGGCAAAATCTTGCAAGTTACTCCTTGGCATCGTTGTTGCATTTACCAACAACAGGCTATGTTTTTCAAGTTCTCCACCTGCGCACAAGAACATATGCCCTGTCTGCCAGACCTATGCAGGACTTAATTTCCTGAGATTAGCTAATCAGCAAACAGGCACCAGCTAAAGCAGAATGAACCAAGGCAATCACAGAAAAGTCATTGGAATTTTTGTTCTCAGACAAAAATAAGAAAAAAGAAATGCATGAGATTTATTGAGCATGAAATCTTCAGACGCTAACATCAGATATTAAAAATTCTCACCATCCGTCACAACTGCTGGACTAGAGAAGCACTAAGTGGTACTGCTGAAACTATTAACAGTTGGGTCCCATGTGTAAGCAGTGGGCTATGGAAAGGAGATGTGTTTGCATGAAGATAAGCATTCCTCAGAAAAGCTATGAACCCAAACTCTTAATGGCTACGAAGAATCATTTTTATATTGTTTACCAAAACCCAGTGCTTCTAAATGTTTCACTATTAGAAAAAGATACGTTGTATTGTCAGTAAATGGGAAAATAAGGAAGTGTGAAAGATGAGTCACCAAGCCACAGGGAAAGAAAATGTAGTGTGAGCAACCGCAGCACCCTCACTTGGCCCTGTGGTCTTTCGCTAGAGCATAACACAGTTTCCTGCAGCGATGGCCTCCAACAAGAGCTATGTTCAGCTCACTAGTGCGGATGAAGGTTAAGGATACTTATTCCAGCTGCCCCAGATGCGCCTACATGAACAAGTTATCTAAACAGCTTGTAATTTTAGTAAGTGCATTTATCCTGATCTTACAGGTGTGACTTCAAGGTTGAAGTCCTTCTCATAGGATTCAGGTGACAACATACCTTCTGGAGACATAAAGCAACTCAGCTGAAGTCTGTGGTGAGAGCTAGGGCAGGAATCCTGGTACAACTGTCCAACAGGGCTGTCCTCTCCATTTGGTATCCAAATTGTTACCATACCCTCCTGAAATGTTGAGATGGGGCAGATTCAAAGCAAAACTACCCTGGAAGCTGGGCAAGTTGAGCCCAAACACAGAGTAACGCAGGAGCAAAGTGTTGAGCCAGAACAATGAGCAGAGAGGGAAGACAGGACTGTGCTGCTGAATTCTGATTGAAACTTATTTCTGTAGATAAAGCTTGTGTCAAAAAACCAAAACAACAACAAAACAAAAAATGCAAACCAACCACAGATCAGGATATTACTGCTAATGCTACTAAGAGTTAAAAGTGGGGGGAGTAGAAGGGAAAAGTTGATGGTGTGTGGTAGAGCAGCAATAACTTGTTTTTAAATCTTCATTGCATCTGTGACCTCCCCCTTCACCTAAATTTGAACCTGTGCTTGCTCTTAATGCCACCTATCTTGTGTCAAGTGAACAGTCTCCCCCAGTAAGTGCATCTTTCCAATAAAAGATGCCAAAAAGAAAGTTAATGTGGGAAGAGTCACACTGATGAGAGTAACTGTAGGAAGCAAAGAACTTGGCCTTGTGGAAAAGCAGTATTTTCACTATACTGAGAGGGTTTCACAAATAACTCGGCATGTACTTTGAAAATGTCCTTGATGGTGCCCTTTTAAGCAAGGAGAAAGCAGGCAAGCTCATGTTACAGCATCAGATAAGCTGAGCAACTGGTGCGGAGGAAGTATTAATGCCCACAAATCTCCTGTGTAAAATCAAACACAGACAATTACCTTGGTTATGAACCACAGTGGTGTAACAGGCTTCAGCTAGCAGCCTGTCCAGCTGCTTTTTGGCATGGATCCTGAACAGACCTTGCAGTTGGTCCTAAATCTTCAGACACTTTCCTCCTCCCCCACCCGCTTGGCTGTAGCCCTACTGATTACATTCAGCATTCACACAGCTGCTGATGGCTGCCCTTTTCCTAGAGATATGGGCAGCTCGGCCAAATTGCCATCAATGGGCTCTCTCCCAGGCTTTTGCAGTAAAACAGCAGAGGGTATAAGTGAAAGGGGGATATAGCCCTGAAGCAGGAGATCTTCCTAGACAACACCATCCAGAACAGAGCTGTAATCAGCCAAAGAAATCTGTACTCTCTTCCTAATAGAAGGGAAAGAGAGGAACCCCCAAATACACCAGCTCCCCCCACCACAGGCAATTCTGTTGCACAAATGCATCTCTGTCTATCTCTGTTAAAGACATCAGGCCTCCCTTGAAGAGATTTAGCACAGGACAGAGCTCACTCCTTTTACCTATCCATGGACACCTTGTTCTTGACAAGGCCTGTTGTCAAAACCCCACTCTGTTTTCTGCTGCCATCCTTCTTACTATGTAATTTATACATGTTTACCTGTGATTCTCTTCCCCTGCTTTTGCCATCCTTTGTGCCTAAGCTGCTCCAGAGATCAAGCAGAGGCGTGTGTATATTAATAGAGTGGATAACGGATGAGTACACTCATGCGCCCTGGCTTGCGCTCCCTCCAAAGCAGATCATTTCTGCATGGTACAAGCAGTATTGCCAAACTATATTTTAAGCATTTAAGCTAATGAAACAAAGATTAGCACCTCAGAAGTCTATTAACAAACTTAGGAGGGTTGGTTTTTTTACATAGTATGCATATTTATATATTATTAATGAAATCCAACACTTGCAGTATATACCTCTGTCACTCCTGTATCACTCCTGTGTACGACAGTGTACAAATTATTCCTATTACTGGCCCTCGCTGTTTGTCTCTTAAGAAGTTAACAGTGAAAAGTAAAAGCTTTCTGTTCCCTCCAGAAGCGGAGCCCCACTACCATGCCAAGCATGGGGCTGAGCTTAGCCTGCTTTCTACCTGCTTTACCTGCCTGAAATCTGCATTCCCCCTGCAAACTGCTTTGCCTTCTGTAGGGGTGAGAAAGCAACAGGATTATCCTGAAACAACAAAGAAAAACACTGGGTATGCGGAGGTCTGGGAACCCACGCCAGCCTTATCTTGGTCTTTACGCTGGAATCATCAGAGGATGAAGCTCTGGGGAAACAGGTCTGAAGGAGGGGTATGCAAGAAAAACCCACATGCTGCTTAATTTCTCAGAAAAATATTATCGTCCTTCCTGCTCCTCCTCCAGAAGCAGCCATTTCTGATCCCTGAGATAAGACCCAACTGTTTTCTGTTGTTCTTCCTGTCTTAACCAAGCTCTGCTCCTGCAGTGACTCCTCCACTGCAGCACCTGCGGCAGTGTTCACGGGGGCTCGGGGAGGTGCCTTGCCTTGCAGCTTCCTCTTCCTCCTCCTCCTCACCACCTTACCTGCTAACTTGGCCTCTCCCAGCCCCACTTTCCTCCTTAGATCCTTTCTACTGCCGTGCCCCTTCCTCCTCCTCCCAGGAGGAGAGGGAGATCTTACAGGTTCATTTTCTTGACCAGCTGCGTGTTTATAAATAATTATGCAATATTTATTGGATATTTACTGACTGCAAAGGAAAGCAAGCCTGCAGTGATCTGTGGAAAAACAAGGCAGGGATCATCTTTTCAAGCCTCAACAAAGGAATTTTGTTGGATGACTAGCTCACAGCAACATCTGCAGTGTAAACAGTTAACAGTTGCATTTAAAAAAACATGAACATGAGACTAAGGTAGAACATTTAAAAATAACTGTTCTTTATGTTGCTACGGAGACCTTTATTATAGCCATTCTACGTGATGTGCATTGATTATATTCCACATAGGTAACATTTCTCCCTCAGACTAGTAGAAGCTGACAATACTCCCACTTGTACGAGATGGTATGTAGGAGCATACAGGTTGTGGAACTAAACAATGCTAGGGAGGAGGTTCACTCTTTTTTCCAACTCTTAAAGCAGTTTTAGTACTCCGTTAACAGTTTTTTTGCCCTTGCAGATATCCCTTGTTTAATACATTCTGCCATTTCTAAAGCAAAAGTGCTTAGGATCATTGTAATTGGGGTGATAAACGCAGCAATCCTATTACAAAAATAAGGGTTATAATTCATACGGCTGGCAGTGCATGCATCTGGAGCTCTCAGTTAAATCTGAGTAGTTTCAACACATGGCATTCAAACAAAAACTGTACTGACTGCATTAAAGATTTTACTTTCTTTAAGCCTAGTTGATTAGGTCACAGCAGCGAAGGCAGAAGATGTATTGCTGGTGCTCATGTAGTTACATGGGCTGCTTTTTTTAAATGCTTTTGAGAAAACATTGCTGATCAAAAGCGGTTAAGTCAAAATCTTGGCAAAAAACCTCCAAGTTTTCATTACCACATTCTAAGCTTTACCCATTCCAATAAAAATAACAGTATTTGGGAACGCAGCCCTCACAGAACTTCAGTTTCACTTTTTATATGACAGTTTTCATCTTCCTGGCTTTTTTTTTTTTTAATATTGACTCGGATTAAATAACCTTGTATGGATGACAAATTTCAGCAGAAATTATTCAGGAAGCCAAGCTTCTTTAGGGCTTATTTCAGAGGAGTTTTAAATTTCATATTGAAAATATTTACTTCAGTTTTTCCATTTGTTAGACTGAAAGCTCAATAAGTAAATTCAAATAGAAGCGTATAGGCTGCATTTCAGGCAGCTGTGGTTTTAGAGACATGCTTCTAAAATTATTGGAATAACTGAGAAGTTGTAGGCTGTTAGTGGGAGGAATCTCTAATTTGCTGTGATACTGAGGACAAGAGACAAGTTTCTCACTTCTTTTAGCCCGCAGACTAGAATTTCACCTTGTCAGTCTATCCAGTATCCTCAGCATCACTGGGTGCCCGGGAAAAAAGAATGGAAATTGAACAGAACGAAAACTGCATGAATATACATGAGTTTTGCCTTCTGGCTTAATGAAGCTACAAGAATACAGTCTGCCCAAAAGTGGGGAAATTATTCTCCAGTTAAGGATTTGAATTTTTTTCCCTATCAGTAGTTTGGAAGTGAGCCTGAAGAACACTGATTTAAATCATACTTCTCCCAGAGGTTTTTATCTACTTTTACTGATAATCCAAACATTAGAAGCACCTCCCTGCGCAATATTTTCCTATTTATTTTTGATACTTTCCTTGTCTGCGCAGTTTATTTAGCCCATTCCCCTGCAGTGCCCTATGCATAAACAAAGCAGAAAGTGTGAAAAGGTTATGGCACAGCCTCAGTGTCTAAGGATAAGGCCAGATCTCTTGTTACTACAGAGATAATACAGTTTTTCCAACTTGCAAAATGTTTGTGAAACTATGAGTTGCTTCTGTCCTTTCAAATGTCACTTCTTGAGTGTGAAACATGAGGTCATGTTTCTGGGTGAATTTAAATTTGGCTGGTGTTTGCTTTGCTCTGAACAGACTCTGAACAGACGTAGCACAGACAGTGTAGTATGAAACCAGACTATTAAATAAGTGCTACCAGGAGAAAGACAGGAATTGTAATGCTATGCTTTCTCAGCTGAAACATGTTACCAATAGTTTTTACAGAGATTTCAGTAATATAGCTATTTGTCTTACGTAGATGAACAGAGTAACTTACTTCACTACAAAAATGTAGCCCAGATTGACATGTATATGTACATGTATTACATATGTATACATATGTATATGTATCACAATATGTAGCCCAGATATGTGTGCAATGATTATTATTTGTCATTAAATATAGTCTTTGGGCCATCTCCTGAAGAAAAGCTACTTGACTTTGTGCAAAAATATGTTGTGGAGGGAATAAAACTACATCTGTAAAGATTAGCCATGGGAGTCCACGTGCATCTTTTCATTCTCTGAATATAGAAGCATCAATACAGGCATGGGAAGACTGTTGTGAAAATCTGTTAGTAGGAAGATACAGAAACAAGAATATGTAAGTGTTTCCATTTACCTTTCCTGAGCTTCCTGCCAATACAAAAGATCAAGCAACAAAAAGCCAATATACTTTTCCATGCTCAAATGGCCTTGAGTTCATACATGGAACAGAGCTGAAATGACCATCTTCCAGCTTTGCAGTGGGAACTGAAGAAAGAGTTTCTTAACCTAGTGCTTGTCAGACTCATCTCTAAAATAGGTATTTTTTTCCCCCCAGATTTATTTACATCAAAATGCCTGGTCTAGCTTCCACTGCCTGGAACAAGTTCTTTTCATTTTAATTTAAACTGTGTGGCTGGGAGCAGGGAGGGCTGACCAAACAGGAGGGAAATGAAAGGATCTCTTCAGGCATTTGTTAAAGGTTTAGCTCCGCAAACACGTTTATGTATGCCTAGATGGAGAGTTTTTATGTACAGCCCTATATGGATGCCTATAAGCCCTATATGGATGCCTATAAGCACTTAGAAGCCTGGGGAGTCCCAGAGTGGCAGTATGCAGGCATGCCTGCTCACTGCACTTACACAGACCACACCTTCTCCGTACAGTAAGTAGATGAGCTGACCAGTAATTTCCTTTTTTTCCTTTTTAGTGGCTTGATACCACATATGAAACTTAGAGGCAATCAGAGAGGCAAAGGTGAATAATGGAGAAATCCCAGAATCTTCATTTTCCAAGAACCCTCATGGATCTGGGCTAAAATTTCTGAGATGCTCCCTCCAGCTTTGGAGAATTGTCGCAGCTTCCCTCAAATCCCCTACTGTCCCCTTATTTAGTTTTTCTTTCTAGCTGAGCCAGTGTCAGGATACATGGAAACTGCGAGCAGCTACAGAAACCCAAGACCTGCCACAGCATGTCACTGATCCCAGGACTCTAGCTGGTGAAATTGGATTACTGAGTATTTGCACAAGTAAGCACTCTCCCGAGACTAGGGCAAGGATCTCGGATTCGGACTGCTGAAGTGTCAGGCGGTTCTTTCCCACTCCCCCTGTGCAGCCCTTTGGCCCCCCCTTCACGGCCATAAAGGCTAATAAAGGGTCTCAGCTCTGCACCGAAATGGCTGCAGCACAGACACGTGTTCAGCTCTGACCTTACCACAGGGGTGGTAACCTCCAGCAGAAGGGAGAAAGCTTCTCGCCATGGGCTGATTTGACCAAGCTTACCTGGAGGCTAACGAGATGGAGCAGACACTCTGTGACCAGCTGCTGCTGGGACCTGAGGCAGAAACCCCAGCCCAGTAACCAACTACCTGAGGACCGATGCAGGGAATTACACTTTTAATGAAGGGCAACTGAGGCACAAAGCCTCACAGGGACCCTCATCTCAAAAATTACGTTCATACCTGAAGTGTGTATTAACTCTTTAGCCATTGAATCCTTATATAAACTCAAAATTGCTTTTTAATGCAGTTTCTTGCAGCCTCTCCATCAGCCAGAGGCTGCTTCGGATTAATCCAGGAAGTGAGCCAAGTATTAAAAAAAATGATGTGAGGTTGTGGAACATCTAAAACATATTGATCATCGTGTAATTATACTTGAAATGTATTAGGGGAAGTAGCTAAAACAATCTCCACACTGAAAAAGATGATTTGGAAGCATGCAAGAGGGCCTCGGGGAGGCTGCCTGCAACTCTTATGAGTGATGGTGAATCTGCTTCAGAGTATGTAAGGAAAAGGCACTTGAGCGAACATTAAATGACAAATGTGGTAACAACTATCCCAAATGTATCACTTTCTAAAGCTTAAGCAAGCTAGCATTTACATGAATACCAGAAGTCAGCAAAGCAAATGCAGGAAGAAGCAAAATATGTGTGACAAGCCTCACATGCGTCTGCAAATTAAAGAACAGTTGCTGGACTTAAGATCTAACAGCAGGCAGGGAATAAAGGAAATCTTCAGTTTGCCTTGGATACTGGTAATAGAAAAAGTCTGAATTTGTTATATTTAGAGTTAATTTTATTTATTTTTTTTTTTTAAATCTTGGAAGTTATTGGAGAGCTACAGTTCCTACGTGGAGGATCTTGTTTCATGATACAATAAAAGCCAGGGTCTGGGTAAGATAGTAACAGAATCCCTAATTAAAAGCCAGGATACTTTACAGTTGAACACGAGCCTCTTGAAGTATCCAAAGCACCTTTACATCCAAAATGTCAAGCTCTTGATTAAATAAGCAGAACATACTTGTGATGATAATTAAAGATAAGCTTCAGTCAAAATACTGGGCCAAACTAAACCTTGGATGCAAACCCTCACTCTCTTTTTAACATGTTCTGATCCAAATTGGGCTCTAAGCCACTGTTGCCAATCAACTCAAGTGCTTTACTTGTTGCATTCAAGATTGCAAAGCTGTCCATAAACAAGAGTAACCCTGTTGTGAGGCAGATCATATTAGACTGGAAATTGAGACACAGTTAAAAACCTCTTCTTTTTCAGAAATTAATGCCAATTTGGAGCATCCGCATCTTTGGGCAGCCAAAGGAGTTTTTATTTTTTTTTCCTGATGCACACAGTATTCACAATTCCAAAGTAAACTCTGTAATTTCTCATTAGCTCTGAAAATTGAGGTTTAGGTGTCTCAGGTAGGATCCAACCAAAAAGCAACATTTAATATGTGCCGGCGGCGGACGGAGGAACACGCTGGGTCGACTCAGTGTGAGTGATGAAGCGTAGAACCTTTATTAGCCCGAATAGCGCTTATTTATACAGTTTAGGTTAACACGAATTAACTTCTGATTGGTTTAAGTAACTAGATACACACGGGTTAACTCCTGATTGGTTTAAACAACTAAATACACACGGGTTAACTCCTGATTGGTTTAAACAACTAAATACACACGAGTTAACTTCTGGTTGGTTTATGAGGTTGGTTTATGCTCTTCAAGGTCGCAGTGTCCTTGTTGTTCTACTGTTATCAGCCTGGCTTGCAGTTTCAGCTCGGACTCACGGCCTAGTCTTGCTACTTATGCTAAGTTCAGAACAGGCTCTGCTCGTACAACTGTTCTGTGGATTCATATCCTTGCTCTCTGAGCCATTCTCCAACAAATATGCATTCCAGTCTTCAAAACATGGGTCTAGCTTCCTTTTCTGAATTCATATAGTAAGTCATTTCTAGGACAGGAGAGATTCTCAGTCACCATCCTTAAAAATAACTAAAAGTTGTGGGGTCAGATTTTTCAGTAGGATAAATGGATGCATTTAACTCAATGGATCCAACAATTTATTCCAGCTGACTATCGGCTGGTGGTTCTAGCACCAATATAGCCTAAATATGATTGAGTCATCCAACTGTATTTTTTTCCCTCCAATTCTAAGTGGAGGAACTTAGCTTAGAACAGTGAAATGTACTTGAGGGATTTGGAAATGAATATCGAGCCAGAAGAGTTGGACTATCCTCTGTGCAAGGAATGGGCTCCGAGGTTTCGCGACAGACGAGTTCCTCAAGGTGAGTTGAACAGAAGTCTTCCCAGGGACCAGCTGGAGGTGGGGCGAGCCCTTTCTGCCAGCACTGGGAGCAGACTCATACTGCAATCTGCCCCTTCAAGGGCAGAATTAAAAGCAAAAAAAAGGTATTTAGATGGCATCAAAGGAAATCTCACATGATCTAAAGCCTCAGTGTTTTTAAAGAGGTTCATTCCAATAAAATGTAGGATCACCCAATAATAAGATGACATCGTGTTTGGCAGAGTTCAGAACTAGAACTGGAAGCAGTCCTATCACTGTATTTCTTTCTTTTTTTTTTTTTAATGTATCTTCAGAACTGGATCAGACCAGCTGCTCTCTGTGCAGTGTATCCTGTCAGGAATCATAGATGCCTGAGGATGGTCAAAAGAAAAGGACACCCCCAGCAGTCTGTCACCAGTATAACTTCCAGCAATCTTCGTATTTAATAGCCTTCAATGGATTTTTTTTTTTTTCTCATGAATTTACCTAATCACTTTCTAAATCCTGTTTCATGCAGCACCATGAGAATGATAATCTAATTTTTGGTCTCTAAGAGATGTAATAGAAAAACAATAGGTGGTCCAGGAAAGAATAAAATCATTTTGCCAACAGATATTACAAAAGCAGGCAACGACTCCAGTCCAGTGATGAAGAAAATTACTAAAACCACTCATTACAAAACGACCCAGCACTTCCTGCTTTGAAAAATAATGTATTTAGACTACTTTGCAGTTTTGAAAAAAAAACCCTCAAAACCAAAACCCACCTGTAATCCCTTTTCTAAGCTTGTGATATTGATATTTCTTTCCTCACTGCCATGATGTGAACTTTAAAGTGTGCCTCTTTGACTGGTCCTACTGTCTGGGGTTAACTAAAAATGCTCCTAAACCCAAAGATCCTTGGATCAGTCATGAATGAGATGAATCAAGACAAATATTCCCTGGGTGTCACTACTTGTTGCTTAGAACAGGAGAATTAGCTCAAACACATCCCTTCTGTGAATTCGGGCTACTTGCTCTCAATTAAATTACTGGGCTCTACATATTTTGCAACCTTTGCACACTATCACTGTGGCAATCTCCTGCAAAATGTTGAAAATTGGTTTTGAAGTTCTACACTTACAGGTTTGTTGCCATCATGTCCTAAATTGATTTCCAAAGGAAAAGAGTATTTTCCTTGTTTAAATGTAAGTGAAATATCCCTTTTAATAAACTCTCCCCTGGTACTTTTAAAAAAAATAAAATATACATATAGGGTTTTTTTTTTTTTTTGNCAGCTGTTCAAAGTGCAAATAGTTGAGTATATACTACACGGTTTTACAAAGCTCTATGTAACCAGGGTGGAAATTGGTGAGATTGTATACGCCTTTCTATTTATCCAGACTTCCAGAAAATGCAAATAGCAGCTTCCAAATTGAAGCCAAAGTAAAATATGCTCTTAAAGGCCCTTTTTAGATGGTATTAAGATGAATCTTTTTTTCCTCCTCTACCTTACAAATTTAAATAATTATTTTCTCTTATTTCAATACTATTTTATGTTATATAACATTTTTACACATCCTTTTTGTATTCATGTTAATGTATTTGCTGCTATTTCCCTTTATTCTTTCATTCTCGTTGAAAATGCTAAAACATGCCCGATTCTTGCATCATAGTGTGTCTTTATAACACAGCTCCTGTTGAAAATGTTCCTGGGAGAGAAGAAAAGTGATTACTGAGGTGAACATTTCAGAGGTTCCTAAGCTGACATCAGGTGCACAAAATGTGCCAGATTTCCTATTCTGCTTATTTAACAGAAGAAAATACTCAACTGAGACACCTGCAACATGAATTTTTTTTCTTTCTCCTGCTGTTCCTCCTGACCCAAAACCAAGGTTGCTATTGCCTTTCTGAATATATTACTCCTTATCTGAAAAGCCATTTATTTGCAAATCCAAAACCTTTCCATTCTTACCGCGTGTGCCTGTATTAGCCATGGTAAAGGCCCATAACAGAGCAGTTCAAATGTTGGACTAATGACCTCTCTGGTATTTCTATAGAAATGCTCTGTTAAACACAGAGGCATTTCAACTTTCAGTCACAAGACCTATAAAAAATTCATACTCTGAATCTCTAGTTTCAAACCACAGCACTGCATCATTAAGAGCTTTTCAATCCTCACACTGCACACACTTTATGAAGGGGGAGGGGGAAGGGGAAGAGGGCTTTTATATTCCTGGCATTTAAATTTCACATTTTCTTCTCCTTGTTTGCATTTTTAAGTAGTTCTGGAGGTTGGCAAAAAAAAAAAAAAAACCCAAACCAACAACGTGAGCCTGAATTTTCTTTTATTCTATTAAAATATAACATCTAAGAGGCTTTTAGCTAGATATTTAACTAAAAATGAAAACAGGTATAAAACCCAAGCTTTATCATTTAAGTAACTTTTGCTTTAATTGTGGCTCTTTCAGAAATTATGAAACTTCCATTTCAGGATTGAAAGAAAAGACTACCCCTGACACAGGGTAGCACCTGGAAAAACAATGTGCAGTACGCATTACTTTGATTGGGCCTTTAAATGAGTTTGCTGGATTAGAGTAAGAGGGGTTTTTTTTTGGAAGTATGTTTGTATTTTCCAGTAAAAATATGGTTATTTTATATGACACTTCTGGAAGCCAAGTTTGAATATAATGGGACTTCTGGGTTAGTCTTTCAAATGTTCAAAATGACTCTTTCCGCAGAGTCTCCACATATGTTCTTCCCACTCACTGTAGCCCTGCCCCGTGTCATGTTTCTTCTTTCTGTCTTTGTTCATTGCTTTCAAATAACTTTTATATATGTCCATTCTTCCTGGTCCTCAGTTTGATCAGCTCCCACTCGCCCTGCCTCCTACACAGATTACATCTGTTGCCTCCCTTGAAAGGGTTATGCGTGCTCTGGGAGGCAAGATGCCCTCCCCTCCTTACCTCTCTGACTTCAACGAAGCCACAGTCAGTGCTACAAAGGAACCCCTGTCCCCGATTGCCACAGTAGTTCCATCCTACACACAACAGTGACCTCATGTACATCACAGGCTGAAACAGCACGACCTTGTGCTAAGTTCTCAGCTTTCTTTTCTTCGTATTCCTTTCCTCCATATGTTTGGTTGGGTTTTTTTCTTCATTTATTGAATGACAGCTTCTGAACATTAGTGAATGAAGAGGATGGAAACAGATTTATATCTTATCAGCAGTAATAGCACAGCTTGCTAAAATGTCATCTATGTAGTATTTTCACAATTTGCTAAAAGCATCTCTCATCAGCAGGAAACTGAGAAGAAGTTCTAGGAAGTCACAGAACTCCCACGAAAACACATTTTGCCTCTTTGCCCCTCTCCAGAGCAATGTTACTAAAACAATCAGCATCCGCCTGCCTATTTTGGAGGAGACTAAACGTCCTTTCTCTCTCATCGCTCCTCGTACGTTCCTTGGGCGACGAAGCGCCCAACGAAACCGGCCACCTTCCCACAGGCGGGACCTTTTCCCTCTCCGTCCCCCCACTCAGCGGTGACGCCTTCACTACCGCTGCGGGCGACAGCGTCCCAGACACCCCCCGACTGACACTTAAGAGCACTCAGGCAACTCTCCCACCCCAGCCTTCTTCTGGCGAAGTACCGAAATGAAGCCAGTCACGGCCGTCTCGCTCACAGGCGGCGGCGGGGCAGGGTGGGCCGCCGCAGAGCCCGCCCCCCC
>VYZV01023992.1:100109-111925 GCA_013401275.1 Pandion haliaetus
AAAAACCCACATGAAAACTCAGAGATCAAACAGGCATTGACTGAATTAACTAAGCTATTTCAGTATTTATGGAATTTAGAATTTGGGAAACTAGTATTCTTGAAATGCAAAAAAGTCTGTGCATGGTCAAATTGATCTTGTTTGTGCTGATAAAGTAGTTTTGATAAGCCTGATTCAAGATTCCTTTTTTACCCATGGCTATTTCAATAGAGACAGCAATGGTAAATCTTTTAAGGTTCTCTTTTCCCTGTTTACAGTGCCTTCTGTCATAAGCAGGAAAAAAAAATCTACTATCTTTTTGGAAGGTGCTACTTGACTCTTTACATTTGTTCTTTTATTTGTTCTTGTAGAATGGGTCTTAAAGTTTTAAAAGTGTTTTGTCTTGAGTGTCTGATTTGAGATATACCTCAGAGGTACTGATACCACCATAAGAAAGAGGACTGTAGTTTAAGAATCTAGAAATGTGTGAGACTTTTTTTTGAGGTCTTGATTTAAAAAGTGACTGTTCATATATTGCGATCTTGCGTGTATAAGCCTCCCACATGCCTGTGGCAGAATATCCTGTAATATAGTGGGTGGAGTGCTAGAACTGATTTGCAGTTTTCCATAAAATTTCCTAGAAAATAAACCTACTCTTATTGCAGTGTTTTTCAGGTTGTTCGTAAGCCAAACTTTCCTGCGTATGGGTAAAGCTGAAATTAATAGATTTCTATACTGAATAAGAGTATAGTTTGAATTATTGAAGTCCCCGGAATACGAATACTGACATAGTTCTGCAGCTTTGTTCCTTGTGAAATCAGTGGAAGCTGGAGAATTGCTTTTGCAAAATGTATAGTGGTAGTACTTTTCTTTTTGAAGTACTTTTTTTTTTTTTTTCGGTAAGAAAAGTGCTACTAATTTTTGGCAAAATAAGGATGAGTTGCATTTTTACATCTTCAGCGTGAAGCATGATATAAGCTGTTTGCATTATAATACTTAACTCTAACGAGCTTAAATGCTAGCTGACAAGTACTTCTTAATGTGATCATGCCTTTTTAGGAGTGGTTTGTAATTTAGAATTTTTGTAGAAGTAAACATCTTAATTACACACAATGTAAGATTAGAGGACTTTTTTTATAACTTAAAATATCTGGTGTCAATCACTCTTACTGAAATTTATGTACTTAACAAGCATATGACTTGTATTTCTGTGAATCAGATAAAAAAGACAATCTAAAAATGACTGAGTTCTGTTCTGTAGTTGTTGAACCTTTTGAGTAATCCCCAAACTGAAAATAAATTCAGCAGTTATTCTAGTATCTAAAATATTTTTGAAAGAATCTTCAAATACAGTAGCATTTACAAAAGTAAATTGGTGTTTTACTAAACACAGTCCATCTTTAGATTTTGATATAACTTTTACTTAGTGGTAAACAAAATTGTAAGACTTGCAATGCATACAAAATAGCCTTGCGCTAAAGATACTTGCGTTTTTAGCTGGTGGGCTTTTCTGAGATTTAAGGTCTCTTTTTGCCTTGTTTATTGAGATTTAAATGTTCAGTTAATGTATCTCGATTAAAAAATTCATAAACCTGACAATGTTTACTCTTTGTGGCAGTAGAGTAGTGCTGGAATTCATATAATACAAGTGATTAATGTGGTCTTAAACAGATATCCAGTAATTTTTACACCACTGTTTTAGATATCAAACTTTCCTTATAAAAACAGGGAATAATTTAAAACTTTTTCCAGAACTTACTCTAGAAAAGTGTTCTCACTTCTTAGCAAAAGCTCTACAATAATCCTAGCTTCCTCCTGCATTTACAAATGAAGCTGTAAGTCTTTCTGCTTCTCCAAGTAGGAAATGGAGTACTGAGAGCTTTTGAAGTTTGTTCCTCTCTGTGTTTAGCTCTTAACAATTCTTTTTTACAGTGATTCTGGATATTCTTAACAGATGCAATGAACAGAAACGTGTAAATGCATGGTTATCTTTGGCCAGATAAATTGCTATTTTTTTCCCAGTTCTTAATGGATTTCCTCATGCAACTAAAAATATTGTAGTTAAGTAGGTACTGGTGGGAGCAGTTAATTTAGGTAATAGGTTAATTAAACTAAGGCATGAAAGACTCCTGTCCTCTTCTCTGTTAAAAGTTAGCTAAAGAAACACAAAACAATCATCACAGAATAGTGAATACAAATTAATGAGAATATAGGTCAGACATTTCTAAAACTAAACCACTGAATTACAGTCTTGTTCCGAGTAGGTGAGTTCCTCCCCCACAGAACTGGCAATTGGAAGGAAGAATAGCATTATTCAGGGGCTGAAAACAGCCAGAGTGAGGGGAGATCTAGGATTTGAGTGAGGTGGTGATGAGAGCAAATGAGCCACTGAAGTGACTCTGAAATACGACATGAATGAAGTGTAGAATTTTCTCGTTATGAAGGAGACATACTGACTGCATGCAGTGTCTGGAAACATTTTTGTTGTGCTTTGTATGTGGAAGAGCTCAGTATTACACTGCTTTAAGTATAACTTTAATCCTATATATTGGTTGAGTAACTTTATCTTAATTATCTTTCAGTACAGTCATCTGACCTAATTCCTTATGTGAAATTACATTTTTGCTGTTTGTGTCTTGTGGTATTTGAGAAACACTTTTGCTACTCTACAGCTTCTTTTAAATATTATTTTCATAGCTGGCTTTTTCACTTGCTAAAATTTCACATGAAGTTCAATGGATAGATATACCCCTTGAATATTCATATTATTGAGTTAAAATGCTGGTTTTTAACTAACACTTTCTTAGTAGTGTGCTATTTGAATTTTGGACTTCTGGACAAATAAGATGATAAACTTGTGGAGGGAGACTGATAATTTAAAAACAAATTGCAAACACACTATAAGCATCTAATAGAAGGCAGTTTTAAAGACTTTTTTTTTAATAGCATGCCATATCCAAGCAGGGTTTTGGGGCAGGGGTGTAACGTGTCTGTTTTCTCGTATAGCTATGATATGCCTATTTTGTTCCTCTAGAAAAGATGAAAAGATTACAAAGGCTTAACAAATACGGTTTAAAGACAGTAAAATATCTCCCCCACAATCTACCTTACTTCTGGTAGTTTAGTATCATTTCACAGGCTTGGAATTGAAGAGGAGGCTTTTGGATATATGGATTGAGTTGGTGTAATCCTGCTTTGTAGGTCAAGCATTTGTGACATGAGCATGAATTTTGTCTTTTGACCTTGCTGAGTAAGGAGCTGGCAGCATTAGACCCCACTTGAAAGGGGTCTAATATTGATGCAATGAAAATTTGCCTTGGACAGCCTGGTAGCAGCTCAGCAGTGTTTAGAAAGGTACTATATTTCTTGTACCTTTTGGTAACATTTTCTCAACTGTTGTACTGTCAGGAACAACTCCTAGATTTCCCCATGCCATTGTCATGGCTTAAAACCTTTTTCTCAGGATGCAGCAGTGAATGGACCAATTGCAAACCATTTGTTATGGGCTTGTTCTCCACTGATGGAGGTCTACTAACTTTTTTGGTTACCAGCTGAAGTTAAGAAAGGGAGCTGAGAATACTGGATGACTGTTTAAAGATCTAGACAGCCAAACAGAAAACCACATATCTTTTTCTTGTTCAGAGTTTGCAAAGTGAGAGCCTTGAATTCACAAGAGCAACTTACCAGAACTGGCCAGATCCTGGGATGGCTGCTGTGTGATGAGGGCAGAGACCAGCTGAGACTGAGGCATTTAGTTTGCTGTCAAGGTTTCTTTATAGACTTTTTAAATAGAGGCCTACTGGTAGGCTACATGATCTTCTTTCTTAGTCAATACGATGAATTTCTCTAAGGCGTTTATTTGTGGACTTTTGCTCTATAAAGATGGACTAAATATTAGAGGGTAGCAAAATACACTCTTAAAGCTATTACAGGAATGAGAGCAAGGTTATTTACACAAGGTATTTAATAAAATAAGTTCTATATTATAACAACAAACCCAGGATGATACAAAACTTCTCTCCTTTATGTGGTAAAGTTTGGGACAGGAAGATACTGAATCACCAAAGGTACAGCAGTCTGCAGGGCCTGGGGATAGAGTTCATAACTCTTGTCTCTTTCACTGAATTGTGTAATTGGTACTGTTAGCTAAAAGCCTACTGTTGGTGCTTTAATACAATGAAATACAGCTTTGCTTTCATATTAAAAGTGTGTTTTGCTGTCTCTACTGTAAATGTTTTATGAAACAAGCTTTACAATTAATTTTGTATAGTGCTGTCACTGTTCCCAAGCAGGAAAGTTAGGGAGATGTGGGAATCTGGCTTCTCTGTAGAGGGGAGAACACCCATTGCTGTTTTGCTGCACTCCTGCTAGACTGAACAGAGGAGCAGCAGTGGTGGCACTCCTCAGAGTGCCCTTTGTTACTGGTGATTGTGTTTTTAAAAGGTAGTGTAGTTTATAGGCTTTCCCTACCACAGAGAAAGGTGGCAGCACCTGTGATGCCTGACTTGGTTACGTGTGTGAATTGCAGATTGCCCATGTGTGGTTTTACAACACAAGGGAATGGAGTCTTGCCGTGTTACTGACTGTCACCGTCTGGATCTGCATTTGTTCACCAGTTCCCAGTAGGAAAGTCTTTCCAAATAAATTTCGGTTATCTTGTACTTAAATAGTCTGTTAACAGTTTGCTTAACTAATATATCATTGAAATCTACTTGAAATAGTAATTTGTCTGATGTTTAGGTTTGGAAATGTACAAACTCTCAGTAAATTACCTTAAATTGATAAGTGCTGTGGTATAAATTGGAAGGCTTCAGAGCAGCACTTAAACATTAAAAATGCATTTAATGTGGGATATTTAGCTCTTTGTACATCACTAATGCCAATGGAAATAGGTAATGTGTTAGGTTTTTTGCAAAGGATTTTGCAAATTAGTTGCAGTGGTAAGAATATGAACGTAAGTGCTTGTGAATTAAAAATTATGTTGAGACTGCTTTTCAATCCCATATCTGTAGAAGATTTAACTAGTGCTGCACAAAGTCCAGCATACACTGTTAAGTGTTTTGCATATTATTGTATATAACAGTATTGGTATCTTAGAATTTTTTTCCTCTAATTCATTGTTGTATTAATTAAAAAAAGGCTATTTTGAAAATAGAAATCAAAATTATAGTAAACATTATGTTTTGATCTACCAAGAAAAATGGCTTGTTCTGAGGATTATTTCGTCATTCTGTGCTGCAGCGAAAGATTGCGGTGTGTGCTGTACTTAAAGCTTTGTCCTGAAGTTACTTGAGAAATGACATTTTTCTTTTGAACATGTAGGTAGATATGTCTGCATCCTTATTGGAATATTTTAGTCTGTCATTTTGCTTTTTTGTTTTGTTCTTATTTTTAGTATTGAAAATAGATTTGCCTAGGTTAGTGTTTTTGTTAAATAGCCTGCAGGCTGTTTTATGGTGTGTAATATATAAGTGAAAGACCTTCTCAATACCAACACTTTTAAGCCTGACATTTTCAGAAATTCGGAGAGGTGATGGTAACCTATTGGATCCTCTTTCTTTGTCTGTTCCTCCCTCCCAGAAATCTTGTTTCAGTAGCTCACTGAGGCTCCTGATGGTGGTCATTAGTTTGAGGTTCCCATGGAAAACTACCTTTTTTTTTTAATAGATTTTGGGAGAAGGTATATGGGTGGTTGCTGGTACTAATTGAAAAGTTGTTTATTTGTGTTGAAAAACCCCCAAACCTACTATTTATTCACTCAAAACTTGGCATTATTTTCCAGTGTGCTTGCCTAACTTTTTTTTTTTTCTCCTAACAAAATCTGAGCTAAATGTGTATTTTGATGGGGTAAAAATCATTCCTAAAAGGAACAGGGTACCCTTGCTTGTATGGGGTGGTGTGTGCTGTGGTGACTCGGGATGGGTCTTAGCAGGGAGGTGGCCAGGCACTGAAGTGCCAGTAAGACTTGCAGTGTGAAAATAGTGGGGTTGTCTTGGTGGAATTTTCCCTACCCTTGTGATGCTTACTATTTCTTTAATAATTCAAGAACTATAAAGGAAGATTATGAGTAAAATATCAGACCAAATAGTACATGCACAAGGTGTATTTTGAGTTGGTTGTTTATGGTATACTCATAAACCTGAACTATGGCCAGTGTGATTTAATAGCTTCATATTTTTTTGTACACAGGCTTAAAAAAAAAAAGTATTTAAAATTGATTTTCATTTTTCACTTGGCCAGTTTCAAAACAGTTTTCTTCCTGAAGGAGTTAATGAGGGAGAAACTTGGAACCAAATTAAAGTTAGAAGTTGAATTGGATTTCAGGGAAATAGCTGGAGTGTTGAGTTGTATTTATTCACAAGCAGAACAAAAGAAATGTCTTTCTCATGGCTCTGTATGAGGCTGATGCTCGTACAGAAACGAAGTGTCTCAAATCGGAGTGTTGAGCTGGGCATTTTTGCAACAACTGAGCTTTGTGAGGGCATTGCGCTTGTACACAAAAACTTACATTTTCAAGAGGTCAGGCAAAAATTTGCACCCAAAGAGTGTGCTGACAGTTAAAGGGTGCTTAATTAGTTATTTGAATTTCTGAAACTCTTCAGTTCAGATCCATGTGACTATTTCCTGAACATATTGTGATCTCCGAATGTGACAAGCAGATGCCTCTGATGGTTGAGCAAACAGTGCTTATGAAAGACTTCTTTCTCATGAAATGGCAGATACATCCTGCAGGCAGTGGTGCTTGTGTCCTGCTATTTCTAAGTCTTCTCAACAGAAATAATCGCTGGGAGGCTGTGACACAGGATGGAAACCAAGTCATGGGGCAGTGCTAAGAAATGAGCAATAAATAAAACCAGAAAGATGGAATACCCTGCAAGTAATTTTTCAAATACTTTGTATAAATTCTAGTGCAGATTCCACAATATCTATTTGCAGGGTTGTGGCCCTTGCTGTTAGGATTGCATGTGTTGTCTGCCATGTGATGGGGCTGCAGCTGTGCAGCCTCTCCCCCTCCTTCCTTCCCTCAGATCATGGCTGTGTCTGACACTGAAGCACTATCACTTAAAAATGAAATCGGTATTTATAACTTGGCATAGTCTAATCAAAGAGAGAATTATGTGGTGAGATAATGTGTGTAAAACACTTAGTATCTTGAATATGAACTGCCTTTCCTGTGAATCACATGCTGTGATGAGGGAAATAAAGCTCAAGGGCAATATTTAGAATACCTGCGTATTTTAATTCAAGAAGACTGGCTGAAAAGAGCAACCAAATGTTTTTCACAAAATGAAAGAAGTATCAATCTGTATAACTAAAGTGTACAGTTTATTTGGATGCACCAGTCCTCCAAGTACAGCAGTGTCATAAAAATTTACACTTTAGGGTCATAGTGTATTTTCTCCTTTCAATGCTGTGATATTTTATGCAGAGGAACTTAAAAGTGATAGAGCTGGTAAGATATTTACTGCAAAAGGATTCTTGTGTTGAATCACATTTGCAATCATAAACATACTGTGTGATTTGATCAGGTTCCCGCTTTCTGAAAATTATCTGCACTAGTAAATACAACTCAAATAATCGATTCCTGTGAAGCAACCTTTGTTTATATACTCGCCAGTCTTCTGCATTCAAAAAGCTTTAGTAGCTTCTACTTGTTCCTTTTGACCAATGAATATGTAGGAATGGTAGTATTTCTCTTTAGGAGTGTTAAAGATTCATTGTAATCCTGTTACCTTTTTTTGTTTCTGTGTGCTAGTGTTATTTATGTCATTTGAATTAAGGTAAGTCTCCTATATTTTTCAGGTTCAAACCATTTTTTCCATTTCAAGTATTGCCACCTGATGAATATGAAGATCGAGACCTCTGTATACAGGATTTTCTATTGACAGAAGGTCGACTAAAAGTCACGTTAATTGAATGTACAAGGTATGTTTTGTGGTCTTTTGCTCATTCTTGACTAAGCAAGTACCCATGTTACTTAAGTTTGTTGTAATTATAGCTGTAGGCCTGTTCTGATTCATGAAAGCAGCTTTGGTGTTGTGATTGTGCTCTAATGAAGAAACGGGGTTTTTTTAAGTAAAAATAAACAAATGAAAGTTGCAGTAAGTTTCTGAGGCACTTCCATGTTTTGTGTGGGTGCATGCATTTGCCTTTCTTCTGAATTTTGCCTGGTTACAAGCTAATCTGTGCCTCCTGTTGGTTTTTTTTGTTTGTTTGTTTGTCACATCAAATTATGAATCTTTCCAGGACAGTATAAATGTTGTAATTATCCTATTGTATTATGTTGTAAGCAAAGGGAAATAATTGTTTCACTCAGTCTTACTTAGGTTAACCCAAATAACTTTTATAAGGCATTAGTTATTGTCTTTGTCTCGAACAAAATAATGGAAAGAAGCAAAATCTACTTCCTTCATTCATTGAAAATTATTATCTTTAAAGCTGGAGAAAAGGTGTGTGGGCTCTTTGGGGTTTTTTTTGTCAGAGCTCTTAGTTCTTGGTTTATGTTAGATCTTATCCAAGTAGTGCTTAGGCTTTGATGTAGTCATGTGCCCTTCTGCTCCTTATGACCTAAACTCTGGTTTGCAGTGAGACTTTTTTTTTAACCTGTTGTTTTCATTGCTTGTATTACCATATGAGTGCCTCTTTGCACTTGTTTTCTGTAGCCTTGTACAACTGTTTGAACTGTATTTGCTGTACTAATGTGGTTTATCAGTGCCATGGATTTCCAGAACATATTCTTCTAAGGATTGCGTGGGCCATAGCAATGATTTTTTTTATTTTTATTTTTTTGTGGTGCAATTGCTGCTTACCTATCTCCTTTGTGATATGTTTTCTGTGAATGATCCAAGAATACTGAATGACTCTGTGCACTCCTTGGCTGCTAGGAGCATATCCTCTTTACCTGAACTGAGTAAGGGAACTCATGATCTCTCTTTATAGGCAGCCTCCAATTTCAGTCTGGTAGTGCATTCATTTTTATTATAAGTTGGCCCAAAATAACTGCCTTAGGTTGTGTGCAGTTGTTCTTGGTTTGGAAAGTAATCTTTTAAATACTATGTCTTTCCTGAATCTGAAACACTGTTTAACATCACCAACATGTCAGTAGTGTTGTGTTTCTTTCCATTACATTTAAAAGCCAGATTGCTCAGTTTGGCATAATCATCTGACCTCTTAGTATTTTCAGCTGTCACAGATGCTTATCAGATGGATAGGAGAGGATGCAGTTGCTGGCTTGTCAGGTCTTTTAAGCTTCAGGTCTGACTTAATCCGACTGTTTTATGCAGCTTGGAATTTCTCGACACGCACTTGAAAATTATGTCTCAACAAGACACCTCCCAGTACACATGTCTGACTTTTGGTCCTGTAGTAATTCCTCAGATCCTCTGGGTGTCCCATCCTTTTTTGAACTAAACAACTACAACTGCTGTCCATAGAGTTCCCCTGTGAGTAAATATTCTTGCTTACTTTGCACTTGAAGGTATTGATGAGGTAGAAGCTGAAAGACATATAGAGGATTTTGGTAGTAAAAGAAATATACAATAGGGCATGGTTTAGTGGGCATGGTTGATGGTTCGACTTGATGATCTTAAAGGTCTTTTCCAACCTAAGTGATTCTATGATTCTATAATATATATGAAATTAACAATGACAAAACTTCCCTTTTTCATCACCACTGTATGTGAGCTGGTGTGAAGGTTGCCTGGGATCATTCTCAATGGTTCTTTTGCAGTGCAGCACTGCATGCTGAAATACAGAGCTTTATCACTCATGTCTGCCATAGGGACCTGAAATTTTTTCTTAGAGATCATTTTCATTCCAGAAATGAATGATCACTTTAATTCCTGTGTGTTTTTCAGTTTTGCTCAGTGCCCCAGAAAGTTTTTATATTCTTTCTTCTTTGACTTCTGTNACAGAGCTCTACTTCTCCTGCTTAAGTCTGAAAAACAGCGGTGAAACTATAGTGACAAAACATTTAGCAAACTTTTTGTGTGTTATAAATGTCTAGTTTAATTTCATTATATTCTTCACATGACCAAATAGCTGCACTTGTTTCTATTCTAACTGCGGGCTTGACCGTATTAACTTCCTTGCTGTCATGCTATTGAAAGAAAAGTTAAATTTTGCACATTTTCAAAATTAAATTAATGAAAGGATGGGAACTTTAATGTAAATAATAAGGAATATGTTTTGCAAATTTTTGCCTGATGTGTAGAAACTCTAAGTTTTTGTGTACAAGCGCAATGCCCTCGCAGAGATCAGTTGTTGCAAAAATGCTGTAACTTGTCATTACCTTAAATTTTTAAGGAAAAGGGAAAAGCAAAACAACATGCTGTTAAATTTTGCTATATCTATTTTTTTTAAAGATACATTGTGAAGAAAGTCTTAAAGCCTATAAACTCTGATTATATTAGGTGAGAATAATCTTCCAAAACTATGCCATCAAGTGGGCTTTCTAAATTGGCATTTGTTTCAACAGATAACCTTTGCGGAGAAGGCAATTTTCCTAAAATAGTTTAGTAAAATACCAGAGAGTGTACCTGAGACTGACTTGTCAAATTTGGAGTTTTATGGGTTCTTCTCCTTTTGTCTTCAAACGGGCTTCAGTGTGCAGCATTGGCACCTTTTAAGTATGTGAATATTGAATATGCTTTTGACATTCTTAAAATTTGGGATATTCTGCTTATTTCAGCTCCTAAAATACTTGCGAATAGAAAGGCCTCAATTGAAATAAAAAAAATTAGGAAAGCATTGTAAAGGAAATAAATTCAGCTTGCTTTTACGCATCTGGTAACAAATAACATGTTACTAAAGGTGGGTGTGTGCTTTGCCTGCCCATACCAGATTCTTGTTAGATTTGCAGATCAGTACTTCAGCATTCGTCCTACATAAAGAAGGAAACTTGGTAGCCTTGCCATTCATCCTCCTTTCTGAAAGACTATAAAGACTTGCTGAAGTTCTTGGCTCAGCTCAAGAGTTGCGGTGACCACAACCTCTATGTGCTTCTGTTGTTCTGTATCAGAGGACAAACACTTCATGTTTTGGAGTCCTTGTAGCTCTCAGGCTGTAAAGCAGGACAGCTACAAACAACTGTTTTCATATCCATAGCTATGCTGTTGAATTGCTCTCTCCTACCTTATGCTTACTTGCTGAAGGGAACCATCTGATTTATGACTGAGGAAGGAACAAAAATGCACTTTCTGTATGCATATTTTAATTACTCAGGTGGTAATTTAATCACATTTCTTTATTGATTTAATTATGGCTGGGGTTATAAACCTTGTTTCAGGATGTCTTTCATACATCCTTTTGCACTGATTTATAAACTTTCAATCTGTAGGATATAGATATCACCTTAATATCCAGTAGTTTTGGGTGTGTTGTGGCATGATCTTAATGTCAGTCTTTATCTGCAGCTGTGTTATAGAATACAGTACCTCTATTTGCATGCTAATGGAGGTATTATTCAAACAAAAATTCCCTTAGTGTTGTAGCAGTTAAAATTTCCCCTTTCTCTTTCTGAAATTGGAAATTGAATTCCAAACTCCAGCATGAAGAGCTCTTTAAAATTTAAATGTGTAGTATTGCTGTCTTGTTACATGTTCTTTCAAGTTGGGTGTTGGTAACCTAATGTAAGGTGAAATCTCATTCTGAGTCATGGTTTTCTTTGTGACTTTTATGTTACGGTTCTGGCTGAAAATTCTATTTTATTCCCATTTTGAGCTGCCTCCTGTCCTTGTGCTTCTGAGTTGCCACCAGTACAAGACACCTAAATAGCTACTGTGCTGATATTTTAGAGGGACAATGAATACCCCTGGAAAATTTCCTGAGAGTGTGTC
>VYZV01023992.1:112338-123149 GCA_013401275.1 Pandion haliaetus
AAGACAGGACTACAGGATACAGCCACTAACTCTGAACAAAAAAAAAAATTGACGCTTTGTAAAGCAGGTATGCTGGGTGCCAACACAAATGTGATCTTCCCCCATTGTCTCCCCCATGCACTCATGTACTTGGCTAAAAACTAGTTAAACAAATTCTTCTTAGAGAGACATAGAAAACAAATATTTATTTACCTCTCCTTGCTGCAATGCAAGCTAGAGAGCTGTTGTAGCCAGAGAGGTGTGTTCCCTTGGGATTAGCTTAACTTTACTGATTCTAATTGTTGGTGAAATTTGTTTTCAATAGCTTTACTTAATGTTCAAAGTATGTTTACTACAGATCTCCATGTCTGGAAGGCTAGGCACTTTTTGATCATAAATATTTAACCTAGAAACATTATTTAACAACATAGCTTAACTTTACTGATTCTAATTGTTGGTGAAATTTGTTTTCAATAGCTTTACTTAATGTTCAAAGTATGTTTACTACAGATCTCCATGTCTGGAAGGCTAGGCACTTTTTGATCATAAATATTTAACCTAGAAACATTATTTAACAACATAGCTTAACTTTACTGATTCTAATTGTTGGTGAAATTTGTTTTCAATAGCTTTACTTAATGTTCAAAGTATGTTTACTACAGATCTCCATGTCTGGAAGGCTAGGCACTTTTTGATCATAAATATTTAACCTAGAAACATTATTTAACAACATCAAGATAAACAGAGAAAATTGACATGTTTTTCTGACAGCATTTGTTTATATCATCCAAAGAGTTGCGTAATAAATCACAATCACAAATAGGATACTTTGGATGAAAGCTTAGAAACTGTCCTTGTTAAGTGTATATAGAAAGTTTGGGGGGGAATTAAAATCTAATAGCTCTTTTAAAAGAGTAAGATTTGTGTGAAGTTTTTATTCCAAAATATTTTATCTGCTTCCAGCTACTGGGAGATAAGCTCTGTACAACTTTATTGGTGTTCTATAGCCTAAAGGCTGTTGTTTTTTTCTTTTATAGTACTGATACCTACCTGAAAAGCTTTTTAGCCTGCTGGAATAGGGTATCATGCATGAAGAACCACTCTTTCATTTGTTCTGAATGTTGCAAAAAATTAGATATGAGCGGATCCTAATTTAGTGAAATAGAAACATAAGCAGTAATAAACTTACTTTTAATCTATAGTAACATTCTCTTGAACCAAGAAGAGCTGCAGTATATTGTGAAGTTTAGGACTAGAACAGAAGACTCTTGTGGGTATTGTTTTTGGTTTTGTTTTTTTTTTTAAAAAAAAACCAAAAAAGTTTTATTTTATGGAAAAATACTAGTCTATTTTAAGGTATATTTGATATTTATGGAGTTCTTCCACTAGAGGGTGGCAGTGTCTTGCCTTTTGGTGTAAGGCTGTGCCTGTGGAATCTTTTCTGTGTGGGCTTCTCTGTGTATATACACTGATAATAGAGTGTATAAATGAAGAATGGTGAGTTTAATATGATATCTGGGATATATGTAACAGTATTACAATTCTTATTATAGGCTTTTCTATTTCAGGTTACTTATGTTTGGATCCTATGAAAGAGAAACAAATGTTCATTGCACAATGGAGCTGAGCAGTAATGTTTGGGAAGAAAAATCAAGAAGTTCTATTAAAACGGTAAAAAGTGTATAATCTTTGCATATTGCAGTATGTCTCATGCTCTTAATACATTGTCTAGAAAGAGTGTATCTTTGGACAATCAAATGGGTGATAGAGCAGAAAAAAAATAACCCAAAACATAACAGACCAGTTATTTACTTTTTAATCCAAAGTATTTCACTGTCAAATTGACATGTATGGATAACATCATGTTCAGTTATCACAACTGTGCTTGAACTAGTTTTAATATATTGTTAACTGTCCATCTGCATTAAAACAAATAGTGTAAAATATGCACTTCTATGGTCCTGATTTATTTGGGTGGGGCAATGTTTAGAAAATACGAACATCTACCTGTCTTTCACTGGCCAGTAGTGTATTCCCTTCTGATGTGAGTGTTGAAGGCATGTGTGATCAGAGGATAGGTAGCTCATGTGACTGACTTTCTCCTTTTCCCCTGCATTTTGTGAAATGTAGGCAATTGCTGTAGATCTGCTAACTTTTTAGAGTGTATGAGTCCTACTCTGTCTGCCAAAGAAAAATACTTTTACAAGTGTCAGCAAATATAGAAAGCAGTAGTGTTGGTGGTATTGTAAGTTAATCTTTTACTAATTATCATGCTTGATAACGAGTTTAGCAGCATACAGCCTACAAATTGCCTTTCTTTTTTTGTGTGTGTGTGAGGATGAGAGTTGCGTTTCTTTTCTTTTTATTCAAACAAGAAGGGTGCCATGTGTGAAAGAGCCTTTCGGTTTCACATTAGAGTGATATTGTGGTAGTCATCAAATTGAATTAGGCTTATGCTGAGCAATGAGTAATGTGCTTACTGAAAAAAACCCAAAACCCCCACCCCACCCCCCAAACCCCAGAAGCTTTAAAAAGACTTTAACTATTGGTTTCATGCAAAGAAATCACTGGAACAAAAATCAATGTCCTGCATTTTACCCTCTGCTGAGTGCAACTCATTTAAACCCTGTGCCTTTGTTATATCTGACTGGAGTTGTGTTTGGAGACCAGCATCGTCTTGCCACTGGAGCAGTAAGAATCCAAAATTTCAGTATCTCGTTCAGTTTCTGCAATTAAATTCTACTTTGCACTGTTTTTAAAACTCCTTGTAACAAATGCTATGATACTCGTTTTCAGCTTACTGTATTTTTTGTTTTGCTAAAAGGGTGTACAGCTGAGCAACAGACAGAAAGCCTCTTCTTGTCTTAGCTGCTGCTGTATTCTTACTCAAATGAAAAACTTGGAGGGTAGAGGTTCACCTGTGCTCTCTCTTTACCTGTCTCTCACCCGTAACGCTGGGTGGCAATTAGCTTTCTGAGTGTGGCAGTGAAATGACAAGTGGGGAGGCTGCAGCTGTAGCACAGACTGAGACACTTCAGAGAAGAACTTTCCCAGAGCATGGTTCAGCAGCCAGGCATCATAGAAACTGATGGCAGCTCAGGACTATGTTCTCCAGAAGTCGTCTCTGTCTTGGCCCCCTCTCTACCTGCTCCTAACATAGTCAGTGGTCTTTGTGTGGCTGCGAGTTAGCCATGTCAACTTCCTGAGTTGGCTTGCTGCATGATAGTTCCATTGCTGGTGGAAAAGAGAAAGAAGGGTGGGACAGCAGCAACTTCAGCTAGTTTAAGCTGCTGAAGCATGGCACCACCAGAGGTGATGGCCTAAAGTGTTCCAGTGGTCCTGAGAGGAATTACTGGGTTCGCTTAACTCTAGAGGTTGCTAGACTTTATTGAAGTAGTAGGCAGGAGGTAGATTTGAATAATTTATTTTCCAGCCTTTTTGTTTAATCTGTTTTATGTAGCAGTTTTTAATTTTGTTTAACTTTTTCTAATTTGTTTTAATCTAAAGGTTTAAGCCTCTTTGCATGATCACATAAGGATAAGGTAGGAGCAATTCAGCCTTAGTAGTCTGGCCAGTTCATAGTCTTAACCCTTTCCTAATGATAAAGATGATAAATATTTTCAAAAATTTCAAGAAACAAGCAATAATGCCAGTGTTAAAAAAAACCCCAACAACCAAACAAAAACTCCGAACAATTTCAGGATCTGGACCCAATGCTGCTAATACTCATGTGAGCGACCCTTTTGTTGGGATAAGCTGTGTATGAAACCATGCACGGATCTGCAGGGTTGATGCTGTAGCAATGAAGGTGGCACTACGCTGATTTACCATTACGCTTCTCTGGACAAATTAATTTGTGCTTATTTTTAGATAATTTTAAGTAGCACTATTGGAATATATTCTTTTACACTCTAACAATACAAGAGGAAAGAAAAAACACTCTGTGGGCAGCATGGCACCGGTGTTTGCGACAGCAGGTGGCAGTAGGACTAAACTGATGGAGGATGGCATGGCTCCTCTTTTAGAACTACAGAAAAGTACTCGGGGTGAGACTCTCAAGTAGCTCATCTTCTGTTTCAGCATCTACAATGAAATGGCAGGTTTTTAAAATTTCTTCAGCTTTTGGTAATCTGGCCTGCAATGTAGAGAAGGGCTTTGTATGCATCTATGTTGCAGTACTTCATTAAGCATAGTTCAAACACTGCCTGCCAGAGAGCAGAGACTCCTTGATCTGAATTGTTGCATCTCTAGCTCTGCTGTATGCTGCTCTTCAGTATGAAGAATTCACTGTGCTCAACCGTGTTGAACTTTAGGCTGCTAGATGGGTGTCCTAATTTTAAGATCCTGCTTTTGAAAATCTTGATACGGTAGAATATGGAAACTGAAAATTACCAACTTGCAGAACTACTTTTTTCTTCTCAACTTATATTCAACAGATGTAGTGAAAACATGGAAGTATCTTTTCCTTAGGAAATCAGGTTAAATATGCAAGTTAAGTTACAAAATGTTAGGACATCTCACTGGGTGGCAAGAGTATTGCCAAAGATCCTCAACATAATAAGAAGTGTTCCTAACACACTTAACACTGGAACTGAGTTACTTTTCTCAGAAATTGTAACTGTGTGATTAGTGAAATGGGAAGTAATAAAGAAAAATCATTGTGATATTTTTCCAAACAAAAACTTTACTTGTATCTTTGATTGTGATTTTTAGCTCTAATGCAATGTTAACCACAAGACAGCTGATGGTAATACTTAATATCTTTCTAATATTAAATCCTTCCTTTAATGCTGAAATGTGCAATAATTATTTGAGATGAACTTGTTAGAATGAATAACAACTTCAGAAACTATGGAGGAGAAATGATAGTCTAAGTGAAAAGTAGAAAGATACATTGCGGTTTAAAAGCATCTAATTTGTAAGTGTCTCGCATTGTCACGCCTATGTATCCTCTGATTCAGGCTACGTTCTACAGTGCTCCTGAGGAAAATTCTCATAACTTTCCATACTTCCTGGCATTTTCATTCTTTTTATTATGTTAGTAGCAGTGATAAAAGATTAGACAGGTTTAATACTTCATAATGAATTTTGGCAAGCCTTTAATCTGATCCCATTATTTATGGAATATTAGTAGGTGTCAAAATTGGTTTTGAAAAAGGATGCTGTGTTATTGAATATATCTAGAGCATTATTGAAGTGTCTGTTATAATACAAAGGTGTCTCAGGCTTCTGTTTATCAAATCAATCTGAAACACCAGTAAGGTGTTCAGATGTGAACTTCAGAGAGGTGATTTGGCATGTTCCGATGGGACGCATGTAAATATTCTTAAATATCTTAATTAGTAGTACATGCTGCTGGAATTAATGTTAGTCACTGCATTGCTTTGTAAAACTTAATTATGTATGGATAGGATGTAGTAATTAGCATTAGCAGCATTGGATTACTAGACAGGTGTTCTATGGCTAAATTATTAGATATGTCTGAATAATTAGGTATATGTTTGTAGATATTAAATAGAGGCTGTGTTATAAATGTGAATGGTTATGTCCACTGAACTGCCACTTAGGAATACCAGGTTGATTTCTACAAACAAAACGAATTGTTCTATATTCCTGTGGACCCTGGCCTTGTTACACTTGGTGAGAATCTTGCTGCTAAATTCACTTGTGCCAGCACTTAGTGTCTAGTGTTGTGAAAGAGTAACAATTTTTCAGCAGAAACTGAAGTTGCTCTATGAACAAAAGGAAAATAAAGATAGTCTGCCTTCCTTAAAAGTGGCAGAAGAGTGGACATAGAATTGATCTTGAAGTATTAGTAACAGAGACCTGAGATAGCTTTGCAGCTGTAAGTACCCCTTATATTGACTATGCAACGCCTTGACTGCTCAATGGATGCTCGGCTGCTCCGAGTGTGGCAAGCGCTGGCACTTTCCTCTGGTTCCAGCACTGTAGAGAAGAATGAATCAAGAGTATAGTTGTATCAAAATGCAAATCTTATTTGTTACGAACTGCTCTGCGTATCTTGGTAGTCGTGTTACCTTTCTTTAGGTACTGATTTTTGACAGGTAAATTAGTTTTCTACAAATTGTAGAAACTATTGCAAATAGATTGGTATCTTCTGATACTCTTATACCCAGGAAGCATGTACAGACTCTAAATGGTTTGTACTTTTTATTGGTTTTATGAATGTAAAGTAATGGGGGAGAGGTACTCAACTGCAAAACAAGATGTATATGTTCCAAGTTTTCTCTTAAGTCTGTCTTTTTTTATAGAAATTCAGGAGCATGAGAAAATCATTATTGATCTTGAAATAATCAAGTTAGATTATCTAAGAAAAAAATGAGGAAACACCTTTAAATTCTGGTTTCAACTAAGACATTGTCTGAAGTGGTTCTGGAGGAATAGCCACAGTTTCATATTCCTAAAGGTAGTAAGTGTTCTGGCTTTTTTGCCGTTGTTGGGTTTGGGGGGGGGGGGGGGGGGGAGTTGGTTTTTTTTGAACCCCCTTCTGTAAATACTAACTTTAGCAATACAGAAACTGCATTTCATGTTCTGCAAAGCAAAAATTTCTACCTAAAATGCAACATCTAATAGCCCATAGGATTTACTTTTGCAGCAGTTGTCTCAGGAGCACACAAATACCCTCTGAAGTAACCTAATAATAGAAAGAATTAAAGAATTAAGATAAGCATCCTACTACTTTTTTAGGAATTCTGCTTAATGTTTTCTCCAGTTCATTCTGAACATTGTGGTGAGCACTGAAGTAACTGGAAGGGAAGACCAGTGACACAGTCTTTCAATATTGCACTCTGAATTTGTGCATGTGTATACATACACATGTATAGGCCATTATCTCCACTTCTTTTGGTGAGGTGATCCTGATGCATATGGCTCTTAATAGGTAAATTTAATGGTAACTTTGAAATTGCTGTAGGCAGGCTGGTTGGTACCTGTTTATAAAAACAAAGCAATATTTCTCAGCCTTTCATAAAACTAAATTTCCTTTATCAGGTATTAAGGGAAACTTAAAGGTATTCCAGTACTGTAACATATGAATGTAAGATGAGAAATAACGTAAATCGAATCCAGCACCTTCTGAAATGAGTTGCCTGAAGACACTAAACTATAATGTCAAAATTTAAAGCAACTGTGAAACGTTAATTTGTAAATACATAGAGTTAAATGCCTCACAGTTGGCATTTCAGTGTGCTTATTTAACAGCCTGCCATTTCAGCATTTAATCCTATCAAAAGAAAGGAGGAGGATTAAAGTAAGAGAAGCTTTTTGAAAATGTCACTTTTTATGAAAATTCATGATCTTGTAAAATTTGATAATATTTGTAAATACAACGGGGAATAGTTCTGAGATTTGTGCCTTACATAATATTCTGTAATCCGTCTTTCAAATAAACTTGAAGGCCATCAGGATTTTTTCGGTCTCATCCTAAACATTTAAGCTTTTTGACTTGGGGCTTCAGAAAGCTTTTCTGTGATTTAGTGAGACCTTCTGTGAAAATGCAATGTAGTTCTTTGCTGCTCAGAGGCTATTGAATATGAAAATTAAAAAAAAAAAAGAAAACCAAAACACACAAACCCAACAAAAACCCACCAACAGCTTTTTTTTTTTAGTGCACGTATATTCAGATAGTTGTTTAGAACCAGTTGTCATCACTCTAGTCACAGCCTGACCTGATACTTCTTGCCTTGTTATAAATCGTTTGAAGGTAACATGTTTTGCATCCTTGGGCGTGCATACCCTCATGTGGGATGGGTAGATAGTAGAGCTTGCTACTCTTTTGCATTTGGCAGCAGACAGTACTAAATGCATCATGTGCAACCAAGTCTGTAGCTTCCCTTACATGCACCTTCTTTCTCCTTATGTCCAAGCTTGAAGTTGTGATCCTTCCCAGCCTCCCCTGGAGGCTGCTGCAGAGACTGACTGCTTGCAATGAATCTGACTTGCTGAGTTTCAAATTTAAAATACCAGGTGGAAAGATTAATGGGTAAAATAACTTGAGTGAGAAGAATCTGTAATGAGCAGGGCTTAGTGCTCTGTGTGTGCTTGTGCTTCCCCATTCCCAACTCCTACTTTAAGAGCTGCCAATGGAACTCATCTATAGTATTCAGACTTAGGAAGCTAAGTTCTTCTGCAGCCACATACTTGGCTCGTATAGTGAAGTAAGTCTGTTTTGAAGCCACTTAATTCCGGTCTAAACCTCCATTAGATTTTTCGTAACCGAATTGTATTGCAGGTGCCTTTGCTGATGCTGTCTATTCAGCTGGGGTCTTCCAGGTTGATATTTTGCAGGGTGTTGTACTCTCTGAAAGCGTGGTAGTGACCGCCTCCTGATTCATCAAAAAGAGTTATGAAAGAGGTGCAAGCCTTTCAGATGGCTGTATTGAGTGAATTCACCTTTGTAAGACCTCTCTGTATGACTGTTCTAGGACAAAAATTATATAAAACTTCAAGCTTGATCAGGGGTTAGTTCTGTTCTTTAATGCTTTTTACAGAGCTGATAAACATTTATTTTCGCTGTGTGTTTTTTTTCCTTGAAGGTTACTCATGTAATAAACCAACCTGTAGTGCAGATTCTTTGAGTTACCTTTTAGTTGCCTATCTTCCATATCCTCCTGATAATACAGTTTGAATAGCAATTGTAAGCTTTTCTTGTCATACTTTTTAACTTACAACTTTGTATTTGACATATAAAACTATTAAGTAAAGACTAAATGATATCTTTTCCTTAAAAATGCTTGTAAAAACTAAGACGGGAACACTGTTTTAGTGTGTCACTAGATGTAGTGATGATTTTTTTTTATTCTTGTCATCTATTCTGCTGCATGTCCAACTATTGGATGCAAGAAAGAGTTTAAAGTAGGTTTAACAGCTGCTGTGTTTCTCATTTGCAAAGAAATTGATTTACAGTGATAGCTGATCTTGCTAAATAAATAGATGCATGAAAGCTAACTTTGTTTGCATAAACGGTATGGCCTATTGTAAGAGAGATAACAGTGTTTTATTGACCAGAGTAAACAAAGTGGTTTCTGGGTAATTCAGTGTATTTCTAGCATGACTTTCTAAACTATTTTGTTACATCCGCTTGCGAAGTTGTACACCCAGGTGAGCTAGCAGCTCAGGTTGGAGGCTGCTGGACATGGCTGGAGTAGAAGGGGAGGGACTTACTTAAATACAGATATTCACAACCACCTTTGAAAAAATAAGCTGTTTTCTTTCTCACTGTTTTGTAGTTTGTTTTCCTCTTCAGTCTTCTAGTTTACTTTTAAAATATATTTTCTTAGAGCATCTTTATAAAAGTTAACCTCTTCTTAACATACTAGTTTTCTTCTTTTCAGATTGAGAGATTGGGGTCTGTTCCTACGAAGGAGGTAGTAATTGGATTGAAACTAGTTTACCCATTTGTATGGATTTTAGTGATGTTGTAATGTTTCCCTACCAAATCAGAACTTCACCAAGTTAGCTGCTGGGCATGTCAAAAACTGCTTCCTTCCATTGCTGAACAGTTACGTCTCCCAAAATAACCAAGAAAGGAGCCTGTGTTCGAGTGTTTAATTACTGAACAAAAAAGTGTTTTCCAGGTTGTAACAACACAGAGAGAAAGCCTGGCCGTGGGTAGAAAGTCTTGGAAAAGGGGCCCGTGGCTGTGAGTAAAAATACTTGTTAAGAAATAGTGAGGTATGGACACTTGGTGCTCATATGCTGTCCTAAAACCAGTTAACTTCTGTGTGAGACATGTAGGGGTTTGACCCATGACAAAGTTGTAGGGGTGTTTGTTTCTGACTGCAAGTTGTTCAGTGGTAACTTGTCTGAGTTACTCCCACAAGTAGTTCAACTGGAAGTCCATCTTGCAATTAAGGAAGAGAAAAATTATATTGTCGTTTCTGCAGAAGGATAGGCAAGTGCTTGTAGTTACTTCAGAACAGCTGATGTTTAACTTCTGACCCATTAGTGCTTTCAGTAATCTGGTATTGCCCTTGGTTCCAAGTATAAACAATTCACCTGTTTATAGACTTTGAAGTACAGTAATAACTGCTAAGACTCCTCTTCTGAATGCCACTTTAGTTGCTTTGTTCACAGTTTTCAGTCTGAGCAATTAAAGCTACTCAGGTCTTTACTAGAAGTTTATCAACAGCCTGCAGTTAGGTCTTGCATTTAATTTTGGGTTTGCTTTTTACAGGTTGTCTGACAGCTTCCCATGCTCACCTGCAGTATGTCAAATGCTGCTACTGAGTTCTATCTACCTTTGTTCTCTGCATTGTTTACTATTGCTGTTATGGGCTGTACCAGAGAAGGAGTAGGGAGAGTGTGTGCAAATGAATGTCCAGGAGGAGTTGACTTATTTTAGTAGGATTTTGCCCAAATTGGTTATGTCGTTCATTTGCTGTTGTTTTGTGGCTTGTTTTTGTCGTGGTTTAACCCCAGCCAGCAGCTAAGCACCACGCAGCTGCTCACCCACTTCCCCCCCACACCCAGTGGGATGGGGGAGAAAATCGGGAAAAGAACTAAAACTTGTGGGTTGAGATAAGAACGGTTTAATAGAACAGAAAAGAAGAAACTAATAATGATAATGATGACACTAATGAAATAACAGCAATAATAAAAGGGTTGGAAAATACAAGTGATGCACAACGCAATTGCTCACCACCTGCCGACCGACGCACCCGGAAGACCCCGAGCCGCCATGCGCCCGTCTCAGTTCCTAAAACGTCACATGGTATGGAATACTCCGTTGGTCACTTTGGGTCAGCTGCCCTGACTGTGTTCCCTTCCAGCTTCTTGTGCCCCTGCAGCTTTCTTGCTGGCTGGGCATCAGA
>VYZV01023993.1:0-25182 GCA_013401275.1 Pandion haliaetus
CAGTGTAAGAAAGATATGGACCCATTCGAGCGGGTCCAGAGGAGGGCCACAAAGATAAGGGGGCTGGAGCACCTGTCCTGTGAGGTTAGACTGAGAGAGTTGGGGTTGTTCAGCCTGGAGAAGAGAAGGCTCTGGGGAGACCTTATAGCAGCCTTCCAGTACTTAAAGAGGGCCTACAGGAAAGATGGTGGAGGGACTCTTTATCAGGGAGTGTAGTGATAGGACACAGGTTAATGGTTTTAAACTGAAAGAGGGTAGATTTAGATTAGCTATTAGGAAGAAGTTGTTTACCGTGAGGGTGGTGAAGTACTGGAACAGGTTTCCCAGAGAGGTTGTGGATGCCCCCTCCCTGGAAGTGTTCAAGGCCAGGTTGGATGGGGCTTTGAGCAACCCTGTCTAGTGGAAGGTGTCCCTGCCTATGGCAGGAGGGTTGGAACTAGATGATCTTTAAGGTCCCTTCCAGCCCAAACATTTCTGTGATTCTATGAAAGTGGACTCACTTCTACTCTGTTGAAATAACAATGTAGTTACAGGAAATAGGGGTTATTCTCAAAGAAGGACCGAAGGAGGCTGTCAGGATGTTATCATTGGAGGTGAGAGTCCAAGAGATGAGATGAGAGGAGGAGTAGGAATAGCCTTTCTGGAGGTATCTGCTGAGGCAACATGTATTCTTTTTCCTTTTTTATTGACTGGTCATCCTTCCCATGGAAAAGTCTCTAGGAGGGGTAAGATGATGCTGAAAGTAGCATCCTTAAAGAAGGTAAGAAAGAGGTATATAAGCAGTGTGTGGGTCCACCCGATTCACTGTCACTGCCATCCTCTGTGGTTTTAGGTCATATTATGATAGGACTCAGGAATGGAGGGATGCATGACTCCTGCAGTACTTCCCTTCTGCTTGAGTCAGAATGTCACGAGTAGTCAGAAGTGCTTGTCTTTCTCATCCCACTGGCTGCCCACTAGGTTGATTAAATTAGTCCTCCTTGGATGGAGGGCTGAACTACCAAGGACCTGAAGACAAAGGCCATAGCTGTAGGTCTCGTGGATTTTCTGGCAGTTCTTGATGCTCAGCATTTACCTGAGGATGGAACAATAAGATCTGTAGTTGAAATCAAAGAACAGTGCAAGCCCTGTCTCAATGACGGAGTGTCTCCTTTCTTGTCATGCCTGTCCTTGCTTGGCTGAGGGCAGACTGAACTTACATTACACTACTATGCCCATCTTGACTATGGTCTTAGTACTCTGAATGTCAGTCCAAACTGAATAGTGGAGGATGTCTGAAGCTTTTATTTGATTGAGACTTGGGACCTCTTTTTTGATTTCTCTCTTGAGTTTTCTGAATTTTCTTCCTGGGGGACCACTTCTAAGAATATTTAGAGTTTCTTAATCCTGGAAGTTTAAAAAGTTCACACAAATATGGGTAGTCTTGGTATAAAGAGGGAAGAAGTGGAAGCCGTAATCTAGTTTCCAGTAAGCAGGAGACAGTTCTTCAAATTACAGAATCTCTGGATTTTGGGCATATTTTTGCCTTGAGTCCCAAATTCTTGACCAACTCTGCCAGGCCGTATATCTCCTGAAGGTGAAACCAAATCTAAAGTAAGCATTTATATTTGGTTATTGTTTATTTTTGATGCTCAATTTAAACAGCTAAAATTGTGATCTAAACATTAAATTAAAACCTCGGCATGAATTGGATCGTGTATGTCTCTGTGTGATTGCTTTTATGTTAAATGGTTTACATGAATGCTGTTATTTATCTTGAAAGCAGGTTGACATGCATATTGATGAGACCAGGTGTTAACTTCATGCAGTTTCTTTCCAACTAAGAAAATCTTTATATTAACTTACTGGTTTTTACAAGTGTTTCTTGTAATAATTATATGATGACACTTTGTGCATCATAATATTCCAACATCACAACTCTGATTTTATTCTTTCCCTTCTCCTGAGTCTCTTGCTCTGTTGTAGATTAATTGAACAGGGAGCGATAGGAGATATAGTTCAATATAAGCTGAATACAATGATACTGAGAAACCTACTAGAATATCAGTAAAACCAAATAAAGCACTGAGAGCTGAATCCCAATGGAGCCAGTGCTCTCTAGCCCAAAAGACAATCTTGGTGTATTCCTGGCTGTCCTTGACTACCCAGCCTCATAACTGTTCAGTCTCTAACATGACTTTCCTTATTTTCCCTAGTGCCAGAATATGGTGCCAGCTCATGTGGAGTTGAAAAATGTTGCATTCAGGTTTGTGAGCTTGCAGCATGGATAGCTTTTATTTGTGACCTTTTATTTTAAAGACAGATAATGATGTCAGTGATTTAGGTATGTTCTTGGACTTGTTGGAGCAGGCGAGGTAGTACATACAGCTAATCCTAGGAAAGCAAAGACACTATCAGGTTGCAGAAATGCACTTCAGCTGTAACTCTTGCAGTGCTGACTTCATCCTTTGCTTGCACATGAGGCCTTTGGAGGCTTCTAAAGCTTCATTTCCCTCAGTTGGAAAGCAGAATTCAAGTGTGTTGAATGAATACTATGGAATTATGCTCTGTACAGCTCTGGCTTAGCATGGTGAGCTTTTAGTTAGCAAAGGGAGCAAGGGTCTTGCTGAAGAGCTACTTGGATGTGGAGGGACATAAGAAACAGGAGGAATTCTTCAAAATGTGAGCCACACAGAGCAAAGCTAACTTCTGAGGAGCTTAGGAAGAAGGCCTGTATTTCAGAAACGGACCTAGCCCCTGCAAGAGTTCAATCTCAATTGCTTTGGATTTTGGGTTCTAGTAGTGTGGTTTTACTCTGCTTGTGATACCTGATTATTCACACATATCTCAGTACTTGCCACAAGAACATTGTTTATCTGTGAGAGTTTGATGTTTCAAGATGCTGGATTTCATGCCCCTAATCTGATCAACAACTTTGGTTCTAGTTCTGCAGAGGACTTAGGCATATGCTGAATGTAAATATATTAAATTCAAGTTGAATAAGAGCCAAAATGCTTCCCATCTTGCAAGTTTATTCCAAGGTTAACTAATGGCTCATAACGGGCATATTAATCCCTGCTTATGTAAAGTATTTGGATTGTCCCTATAGAATAAATATCTTGGTACATTTACATCCAACAGAGGCTTAATTATAGGTTTTAAAGAATCAGTACAAGAAGCATGGAAATAAATATATCTTTAAAAAGAAAAAAAAATTAATGGTATTACACTTATTCAGTTTAATTTATTGCATATTGCCAAAGGACACTGTATATATAGCAAGTGTATGTACTCACGTTACAGAAATATATTGATCTATTAGTGTTGCTAAACTGAAATGGATGTAAAACACAAAAGTATTTTAACAGCAAACTAAGATATAAGCAATAAGTTACAAATTATGTTTTTAAAAACATGTTTGTTTTTCCTTTTAATTTGAAATTATGAGCTCAATGAGCACTTAACTTTATTTCCAGTGTTAGTTACAGGTACTAATGGCTTAATTTACATTAAGTAAAACCATTACATTAAACTCGCTTAAGCAAATCTTTTCATGGCGAGTCACTAGGAGTTGTTCTTGTGTAAGGGGACAGGACCAGAATTTACAACATATGGGAGTTGCCATTGAAATGTTAGAATCTTTTAATGGGTTGGGGTGTCAGCTGCTCTCTAGAAGACAGGGCTTTTTACTATGTAATGGGGTGAGTCTACGTAAATGTTTTGATAGAGAAGAGCCGGCTGTTAAGGTGGTCAAAGGAAGAGTGGAGAGCAGAAGGGCCTTGTGGAAATAGTTGATGAGTTTTTTCAATGGCGGGGGGGAAGTGCTTGTCTATTTTTGTCAATGTTTTGAAAAATGTCATCAGCTCTCAAGGACTGTCAGCAGGTTTATGAAGCTGGCACATTGGAGGGTGATAGAAAGAGAGCATTTGGCCTGTTCTTCTCACCTAGAAACCCTGCTCCTCTCGCCAACCCCCCGACAGCTGAGATTTCATTTCCTCACAAGTCTGTGAGAAGGGAGGAACAGAACCAGACCTGGAAGGGGCCTGCTAAGGTCTGGCCCCAGGCGTGGGCACAACATGCAGTTGCCTAGGGCAGGAAGCAAGCAGAGCAGATGGTGACCACTCTGCTTGCTCTGTTGCACAAAGTTCCTGGTGGAGCACAGGCCCTTTCAGCCCCACAGTAGCAAGGGGACCCTGACTCTCCAGAGCCTGTTTTACATTAGAGCGTGTGTGGCATTTTCATGTAGCATCAGGATGCAGGCATTTCTCTTGAATGGAGATCCTCTGCAGGCACAGCAAGCAAAATTTGAGGCCTGACAGACTTATGGACATGCAAGAGCAGAGTACTCATGTACTGCAGGCATGGGGATATCTGAGCTGTGAATGTTCAGACATGTGGTCACCCCAGAGGACAAGTTGAGGCTTCCCAAAAGACTGGACTTCAGTGCATTCTGCACAGCTTGGCACGTGGCTCAGTGGCTCTGGTAGGAATGTGTGGACATGTGGCAGCTGAGCTGGAGATCTTTCTGGGGTTGAAATCCAGACATAAACTACAGCTATTCCTGCTGGAAAGCTGGAATGTGTAATGCCCTGGACAAAGTCTGTTTATGGAAAGAACAGGTTCCTAATTCAACTGGCTGTTCTCCTTGATTTAAGCTGAAGCTCCATGTTATGGCTGGGATTTCCTCTGTGAGTCCAGGCTTTCAAGGAGGTCTGTGTGTAACCAGGGAGACTCCAGCAAAACCTGCAAGAACAGAATCCTTTTGCTCTAAAGTTATTAAGCTAGTGAGACCCTGTAGGATAGCTCAAGGACCCCATGGACAAAGCAGGAAAGAAGCAAGAAAGCTGATGTAAGCTGTGGCCAAGGCAAAAGGAGCGTGATAAATTAGGTGAAAGTACAGTTGTGTTGCCTTGGCTGTTGCAAGCTTGAAAGATTAGCAGATCAACGTATCCCAGCTGGGGAGGATGAGGGACAAATAGACTCGTGAGTGGTCTTGTGAGGTTTGGAAGACAACTGTCTTAGATCTAAAAGCAAGAGTTTCTCTCATGGATTTGTAAAGCTCTTACAGCTCTGATTGAGGACTAGATGAGAATTTGAACTTTTAGAAAGACTTGGAGGGAAAAAAACTTTTCTGTGAATGCAGTACTGCTGCTAGGAGACAGATTTTTAACTGCTGGGGCAGGAAGTCCTCAAGGACACAGCTACAGAGCTGGCTGGCTCCATTATCCATGAATGGTTTTCCCCAGCCCAGCTCTGGCTGAAGTTGGGATGTTGATGGGCCCTCTGCAGGCAAGCAACAGGATCCTAAGCACTGCCAGGCAGGGTATGTTCTCAGGCTCCATGGAGGTGAACTCTCACTGTCCTGGGCTTGTAATATGTGAGAGAATAAAACCTTCACTACAGACATAACTTATCTTTTTCTGGGGGAAGTTCTTGGATGGGATTGCTCATCAGATGAGTAAAAAAGGACCCCACCACTAACTTCCAGAGTGAAAACAGCTGTTTACCAGTATTTTTTTTTGAGAGTTCCCCCAAATTTACGCCTGGCTCCTGATACCAATAGTAACCCATGCAGCTGGTCTCAGATGCGTGCTTGGGGTACTGTAATGTTGCATACGGTTCTCAAAAAATCTGTTAAACTAAAGCATAGCATCTCTGCCTTATTTCTTAGAAGCCCATCTTGTTCTTTGTGAGGTGTTTCTTTGCTATAAATCCCAACCATTGAGATGGCTGTAACTGACACAGGGTTTTGAAAGACAGCAGAGACTGATTAGGCCTTTCTCCAGAAATTATTTGTGGCTGAGGATGGGGAGAAGAAACAAATAGCACATGCTGAATGTGCAGGAAACAGTACACGGACCAAGGGATTCACTAGCTGGTGCAAGAACACACACCCAACCTAAAATGCTTTTAGATCTACTGGCAAGTTAGTATTATAACTGATTTTTGCTGTTGCCCAACTTTTCTCACTGTATAACTCTGCTTCCAATTGTCAGTAACTTTTCCATCCTTTCAACAGCGTGTTGAAGTTCCTTCACCTTCATTCCACCTTGTCAGCACTTGATTCTTCTGGGATGTTATGAGTGTGTGTCGTTCTCTGGATATTGAGTTAATCACATACTCACTGTCACTCCACTGAAGTCATCGGAAATGAAGTTACCCTTTAATTATGGAGCGGGGTGTGCCTTTTCAATGCTTCATCGACCCTTGCATTGCTTACATTGAACCTTAAGGCTGTTGGGAATGTCTTATTCAGAACGCCTTGGGGAAGGATTCTGGTTATTTTTATAAATACCCTTCATTTCTCCTACTTCTGAAAGACTTCCTTTTACAAAATATCCCTTCTCTGTAAAAAACCACTAAGTGGCCAGCCGACAAAGTTAGCTGCTATCTGCAATTTTTAAGAAGTGGCTGAAAGCATGGTTAGTACATGAGTTCCCAGGGGAGTGTCACAGGGGGTGAGGCTGGTGTGGTAATTGCTGACCACGAGTAAGACTAAGGGTGATTGCTTGGAGAATAGTAACAAGAGATTGCTGCTTACAGCCATCCAAATTTGCTCTCCTTTGCATCTTGGTAATGAGCAATTTGGACTTGCAGAGCAGCTTTATTTGTTTGCCCTGGTTCGTTCAATGTACCAGGGTTAGCCTTATCTCCTGCCTTGTTATGGGGTCTTGGAGTTTTCAGGTAGTTGCTGCTAGGTTTTTGCTGCCTTGGAGGAGCCCATTAAATCACAGTATGACTGCAGAAGAGCTGGAAGCAGCACAGTGAGGCAGTCATGAGATCTAGGATAAGGAGACTAACTTTATGGTATCAGTCCTCACTGGAGGGTATAGCTAAACTTCCAGCTGTGGCCAAAGTCACTTTTGGGATGGCAAGGCCCTGCAAAACAGGCTTGTGGTCCTGATTCTGGATCAAGATGGAGATTCCTTTGTTTGTCCTGCAGTAATTCCAGGTGTAGTTACAGCAGTAGGGCCATTTCATTTGCTTTGAGTCAAGTTAAATTTAACTAAAGAGAATTTTCAAGCTGGGAAGTTCTGATAATGTTGTAGACTTGAGGAGTAATTTCTAGTGTTGATTACAAGGTGGACCAATTTCAACAGAACTGAGTTGGTCTGGAGAGATCTTGGTGCTTAAAAAACTATCCTGATAAACAGATTTGAAACCCTGTTCTGAGCTGGGTAGAAAAAGGCTATGTCTCCAGATTTTTCATTTCTTTCTAGATTTTTCTTTCCCTAGCTGAATTAGCAGATATGATGTCTTGCTGGTTTTGTGAAAGTGTGCAGCTGGCAACTTCTACTTTTGCTGTTATTTGAAATACTGCAAAATGAAACAATATCATTTGGGCTTGAAATGAGTAGTTCAAGCCAAAACAAATTGTTACCATTTATTGAATATATATACACATACACATTTATATATATGTAAAAATATATATATATATTTAAATAAGTTTCTTCATGTCTACCTAAAGTATTTTTTCTCTCCCCAGCTGAATCACTGATCTAAAAAGATCAGTTATTCACACTTCTCTACTGGTGAGGGATGTTTGCCTTTGTCAGATCATCAGGTTTGTAATTAAATTGTAGTATACTGTAATAGCTTCTCTTTGACAATTCCCCTTTAGGGCTTTTCTTTACCAGGTGTCTTAGAAAGCTGACTTTTTAAATTTAAGGATCCTGTGTTATCAGATTCAGCCTGGACTACAACTTTACCACATAGTAGTTCAGCAAAAGCTTGAATTTCAGAAAGTATCTTAAGGCAGCTGCCTTGCTTCTCCTTTAGGCATGTTTGGTTTCTCCTCTGACTCAAATCAGAAAGAGTGGGGGGAAATGTCATAATTTCTTCTTCTCTTCTTTTTTAGTAACCTTTTCATCAAACACAAGGAGCTGCATGTCTTTGTGCTCCAAATAGTGTTATCCTTAGGCAATGTTAAGTAGAAAAATGTGTTTCTGCCTTGAAAATCTTATCACCTTGCTTTCAGATTCTTCACTTTGCTTTGCTTGTATCTGTCTGTCTGTGTATCCTTTGCGACTGGGCATGTACTATAACAACATTATTTATGTAAAGTACAGGAAAGAGCTGTACATTAAGAGTTCAAAGGCAGATTGTAATTCAGTAGAGATCAGGTGTTTCTTTGATTGCAGCTGGCTTGAAAAATGAAAATGAAATGCAAATAATCATCATTTCCTCCTCTCAATTATTTTGAAAAATAGCATAACATTTATGTTTTAGAGATTGACTTTTTTGTTTTTAAATCTTAAAAATATACTTAAACAGACATGGCTATTAGGAAACTTTTTCAAATGTGTGGCGTCCAGTTAATTTGATATAAAGAGGACACAGTCCTGGGTGTATTGCTGCCTTTGCAGGGAAAAACAGGTTAAGAGCTCCTGGGATACCAGAGGCCTCCCCAGACCTTAAGTAATGGAGCAGGCTTTACTCAGATGCAGCTGGCTGGAGAGTCAGTCAGACCTGAATGACCTGAATGGAGAAAAACATTTTGCTTCTCCAGTCTGCCCTCTGAGGAGATTTTCCTACACTGCTTGGGTCTGAGTAAGGGCTCTGTAGGTTCAGACATCACAGGACACCCAGGGGTGGTGGGGCTGTGAGGGTGAGGGGTGCTGTGGTGAGAACAAGGAGGGTAGAGGAGGAAGACTGCTGGCCAGTGAGCTGGGCTGCCAGAGGAGGGCAGGACCCTGCATCTCCCTGGTGCTGAGCAGGGTGAGAGAGGGGAGGAGATTCAGGTGTCATAGTAATTTTTTTTAATCCGAGTCAATGGGACATTGATGGGGCTGATTTCCATGGGAGCCATTTAGGGTGATGTGAGATGTTTCACATTCCAGGTGATGTTAATGGGGCCTGTATACCTGACTGAGAGGTGATGGGACAACCCAGCTTCTTTAGGTTTACCTACCTCCGTTAGTGAATCAGCATCCAGCAGGGCAAGCCCCAAGAAGAAAGCAAGCATTCCTCCTCTGGGGCAGAGCTGATCCCCAGGAGATTTCCCTGGCTGTTGCTAGAAGAATGGTAGATCCGTCCAGTCTCCTGCACAATCTCTGTGCATGGTGGGAAGCCTCCACTGAGGGTGGCCAGAGGTTGCACATTTCTTGCCATCTTCCTCTGAATTTTGCCCCATGGCTGACGTTGAGGGGCAGTTTGTTTCTCCAAAACATGGGGTAAGACTTTCTCTTGGTAAGCAGGCTACTGGGCAGGAATCCAAAGTAGCTGGCAATGCCTCAGTACTGTGCATCTTACAATTTCAGCATCTTCTGATATAGCTTTAATGCAGTATGGAGGAGGGTGACAACTGAATACTTTCTGCACCTGGATTGTCATCGCTCCTTGCCCCAAAACTAAGGACTTTTGCTTATGAATATCAGAGCAGTACTGAAATAAGGAATCATTTAGCATTGAGAACCTCCTGCTGTCTCTGTTTCTCCATTCCTGCACCAAACGAAGAGTTGTCTAATGAGTGTATGATGGTACCATGAAATACTGAATGGGGGAGGCAGTCCTAATGTTCCACCAGGTACTGTAAGCAGCACAGCAAAATGATTAATGAGACCTGGCCCTAGCTCTGTCAAAGCCAGATCTGTTGGGCTGCACAGTTTCTTCTTTTTTGGAATATTCTGCTTAGCAGCATGTTGCCATACAGACTCATCAGCAAATGAGTAGCAGATGGAGCAGTGACACATTTTATCTTGCAGCAGCAGGGACATTGTATGTGCTAGGAGAATTCAGAGAAGTTAGTTTCATGCGAGGTATGTGATGAAGAAAAGCTGCTCATCGTTTTTCTTTCTCTGCAAAATTGCAGATGGACAAACAGAGAGGAAAGTGGTTGTCTCAAGCAAGGCAGGAACAAAGAATGAAATGTTCAAGAAGTTAAAATTAAAAACCCCTGCTGTGGCAATGACATACATCTCTGCCTCCTATGCCCAACTGTTACACCATGGCTTAGTTTTTGTTTCAGACAGTATCCTTTCAATCAGGGCTTTACAAATTCATAGGTAGAGTTACTGTTCTTTGCATGACAGATGCTGCCTATCATCAAGAGCAGTTAATCCATATCCTGGACCTTATATAAATTGATTCTTCCACCCTTCATAATATATAGCAGATGAGACATTGTAAAGGAAAATCTGAAAATGAATCTGAGCTGAGACTGAGTTTCAGGATTGTTTGGTTCCCGGGCTCTGCCCACACATGCCTTTTCCTCCTCTAAGCTCCATGCACCATAATGTTTAGTAGGGTACTTAGACTGGAAATTGCTGATTGTGAAGTTCAAGCCTGAGGCTGGATCCTGAAGCTAACTAGACTGTGAGAAAGAGTAAAGCAGACGTTACGAAGCAAGGTGTGTATTTGTCCAGACAACATCTAACTCTTGAAGACACAGTCATTGTCCAATGTGCATGTAGGGTTTAACCTGTGATAGTCCTTGCAGTAAGATACTTTTTTTCTCCCTCTATTAACAGACACGTAGGGGGATGCTTTCTGCCTGGTTTATGTGGGTAGTGCTTCCCTCTCATTTTCACCCTGATATTTTTGCTGCATCCAGGGATTTGGCAAGTATTTTTTCTCAATGACTCTATTGATCTATATGGAGAAAGCATATGCAGTTGACAGCATGCTGTGTGCCTTGCTGTTTACCAGGTACAAGGCACATCCATAGAAGTCAATTTGCCGTGGTGGTGCTATGCAGTATTGGTGTATTTGGGCTAATGCACCCAAAAAATGTCTTAGCCCTCCCACAGTCTGATTACTTTCGAGACAGAGCTTGTTCAGATGAAGAAAGAGATGTGACGAGGTACTGGTAGCAGCAGGGAATGGGTCACAATAACCCAACTGCCCCTTTCAGTCCTTTATCCCAGTTCCTGCTGTGTCTTCTACAATAATTAATATCCTGTTTCAGTGCATGACATAAAACATAATTCAATAGTCTGTTCTCCTCACTTGCCCTATCCTGTGACATCCTTGATGCGCAAAGGGCTGTGACTTACAGCAATAGGCATATTGGGAACCATGTGCTGGTCTGCAAGGTATGTCATGCTGTGCAGAGAGGGAGATGCTGGCAGCCAGAGGCAAGCCTGACGCTTCCTGGATTTAAAGGTGTGACTGCACTGCATCACCAGAGTCTGTCTGAAGCCTGCAGTGTGAAACATGGTGACTACCAGGAGAGGACGGTAGGAGTGGGACATGCATGTCAGCTCTAAAGCTTCCAGACAGGAAGGAGGCCATGGTGGGAAGGTGCGTCCCCCTCTCCAGCCCAGAGTGACAAACATTGGTCAAACCAAATTCCCAGTCCCAAATCCTTTGGAACAGAGGATCTTTAACCATCTACTGCTGATGCTTCTGCTGATTGTGGTCTAGTAAGAAATACTTGGATTTTTTTTTCATAGTTGAATGCTTTGTTAAAGCACCCAGCTCTGCACACAGACAGCAAAGTAGCCAATGTGCCTACCAGACACACATGAATGAGCTTGGTGACCATGAAACCTAATAGTCCTGCTACAGCTAGGCAGAGTTTAAATAGATGTTTTGCAAAGAACGTCAGGCCAGCTCATAGCAGCAAATAACAAAACTTTCCTGAAGAGGGGGTGTGGTCTATAAGCTTGTCACGGAGTTTTGAGTGCTTTTGGAATCAGATTGGTTGTCATATAAAAACTTGGTGGAGAAGAAGAGACAGCCCTTTTTATCCGTGTGAACAAGGTTTAGCTGCACTCTGAGATGCACTTGAACCCAAGCTCAGATCCTCTACTAACTTTTATTCTGGGCAGAGCTGCTGACATTTCACAGTTGTAGTAGTACAGCAGTTCATCCAGTTACTGCTTCCTCCTTCCAACTCCACTGGTGCCAGTGGCCTCTCCACAGTGTCTCTGTCTGTATTAGTAAATTTAGCCCTGCAAGGGAATGTTCATGGGACATGGTTGTCTGCACTGCAGAATGCATGAGGGTGTTGCATGTTATAAAGATTTCCTGAGAATCCACTCGGGTCTGCTGCCTATAAATAATGTGACTCTTCTGAGTGCATACCAATGAAATCTTCCTGCTGCTCTATCATGTATGCTTTCTTCTCCCTTCTTTTTTGAGGTGTGTGTAGATATGGATAAAGATCTGCACTGGTATACCAGGAAGTGATCAATATGATGTTCAGATATGGGAAAATTGGAAGTGATCACCTGTCAGGGTCATTACCTTGAGGTGTATGAAGGATGTTGTTTGAGAGATCTAGGTTAAGAACATGTGTTTCTGTGTATGTGTTCAGTCCCTTAAAGAACAAAAGAAGGAGCATTTATTCACTCTTAGCGTGGGTTTTGTTTTCTGAATTTCATCTGAAGAGAATAACAGAGCCAATCTGACCTCCTTTTTGGTAACATGCAACAATGATGCTCTAATGACAAGCACGTAAGTCCAGACATTTTCTGCTCTCCTCTCTCTTTCCTGAAGATCAAAGACCATCTAGTGACAGCCATAATGAGTCTCCTATAGAGATGGGCCTGCAGGTTTTAGTATTTTGCCAATTGAAAACAATCAGACTTTTTACCGCAGGAGAGAAAGGGAGGCAGGATGGAGAAAAAGGCATTCTGACAACAGCCAGCAATTCCACAATCCTCAGATGATCTGCTGAAATACTGGCCTTGTCACATCTGGCTGGATTGGGCAGAGCTGTAACAAGAGGACTTGTTTTCCCTCTGAAATCTTTAGGGTTTTTTCCTTTGTGAGAGAGAATAATGAAGCAATTGTTAGCACATAGAGCTTTTACACCAGAGTAAGGAAGATATGGGGGTAAAAGCTTTAAATTGCCTGTCAATTACCTGGTATATTCTGAGAAGTCATTTCTGAGGCTTCATTCTGAGACAGGCATTCAGTGTGGTCAGGGAAGGTCTCACCATGCACTTCAACCACCAGCTCGTCTTTTCCAGGACACTGACTTTCTGGTTGAATGATAGATGCAGATAGCCTCACAGAGCATGGAAGTGGGAAGAAAAGAGGGTGCTAGAGGCACGCATTGTTGCTCTTATTTATTTTACACCTAATGGCCAGAGACCTGAATGATAAGAGCTCCATCATGCTTTGTTGCTTACAAAGTGGTACCTGTGCTCCTCACACCCTGCCTCAAGGCTCTTCCTCGCTGAATGGTATTTTAGACTTCAGAGTTAGGGCAGCTGATCTGAGTAGTGGCAGGTCATCACCCTAACAGACAGGGCAGGATGAGGGATTTGTATGTGGGGATGGGGTCTCAAAGAGGAGCGAGCAAGTGCCTGCTCTTCAGGGAGAGTGGCAACTTCTGGGTGGTATGAAGAGAGACGTGTGTGCCTTCTGGGGAGGATGGAGAGGTTGAGGCTGGTATCTGTCACATCTGAGGCTCGAGGGATGGGAGTGTTTGATAAAAGGTAAGGATAATTGGACTTCAAGCAGTGGTGGCCCAAAATGCACACTTTACTAAAAAAGCAGCAGATCTAAAGCAGCATGAAGTCTCCCCTGTACGATGACCAGGGTGTGGGGGAGAGGAGCACAGGCTGCATAAGGCTGAGGCAGCCTGAAATCAGTCTGTGAGCTGTCAGCATGGCACTTAACTGCAGCTGAAGACTCCAAGGTGGTGCCTAGTGTTTTCATCAGTGCTTTGCAATGGACTTCATGCCTACTTTACAGGTAGAGAACTAAAATGTCAAACAGCAAGGTGCTTTGCCTGGTCACCGACGTAGCCAAGGTTACAGCCTTGACCTCCACAGACCCAGTCCCCTCACAGTGCCAATGCACTTCCCCATTGGCAGTGCTGCTAATAGGTGGTCAGTTCAGTTTTAAGTGGATGGCATCCTCTTGGGTTATCCAGCATGCAGAACGTGAGGCTGCACACAACAAATGGCAGTTGTCTGAGCAGATGGAGGGGCAGTCTCCTTGCTGCCACCGGGAAGTCCCCAGAGTTAACACAGATAGAGGCATTGCACTCTTTCATCTCTTGTGAGTTACAGCCTGGAAAGCACACCACTAGAAACCCTGCTCTGATCATTATGTTTTATGTGCAACGCCTTACTTAGGCAAAACTCTCACCAAAAGACTTTCTTCCTTCCCTTTCTTAGTGTAGCCTGTCCCACCATCTGCTGGGGAAAGACAATTTGGTAAGTGATTTACAAAAATACAAAGACTTCCCTTTCTACTGCTCATGAGTAACTCTCTTCCAGTGCTGTGGTGTCTGAAATCCTCCGCAAAGCCGACTCCTAACATTGTCATTAATGTCTCTGGCATGGTTGGGAGGAACATTAATCTCAGATTAGTCTGGTTTAGTAAAAAAAAGGCAATTGCATAATTTCTGAAAACCAAAGGGAGACAGAAACCTATTCATTTAGATGTAAATCACTTTAAAGTGCTGCTCTCCATTGAAATTTAGTTGTTAAATTTGTCAGCTTAAAAAATGCAGGGGGTGGGGGGAGAGGGAGAGATTGCAGGACTGCTTTCAAAACTCTTTTATAATCCTATATATTTAGAACGAAGTGAAATCCTACCTTGTGGTACTACTACGGATTTGTCTGAAGGAAGAGGAGGGAGTATTTGCCTTCCAGTGCTTGCTTTGAACTTCTGAGCTTATTAGAGCCCTGAATCAATATTCAGTGCAATTTCATTACCAGTTGAGTGAATTTGGATTTTTCAAAGTGATTATTTCCCTCCCTCTAGCTGTCAGAGAGATTCTTAAATACCCTTTTGCTCCAGACTGATCAAAACATTAGTGGAGTTATGTGAAGTTTGGACCTGCTACTCAGCACCAGATTTATTAATCTTTTGGGTTTCTGACAGATGCTAACTAAAAGCAGCTGTATGCTAAAACTTTCCTTTAATGATCAACACATAAAAGTATTAAGAACTGGGAGGAATAACACAGAATATATTATGTGCTGTGAATGTATAACTGAAACAGACAAAATAGCTAGAAAATAAAATATAAAACTGCAGCTTGACATGATTCGTTACAATGTTTGAGTATTTAACAGTTTAATTTTCTTAATGATTATAAGTGTTTGTTCAGAATATTTCTAATAGATATTCACAACGAATATGAATTTTAGCATTTTATATGCAAGGCTGGAATTAATTTGTACAAAATTCCTCCAGTAAAAAATAGATTTCTTTAATACTCCAGGCACAGATGCTGCTAATTCTTCAGAAATTTCCACGGTTACCAAGAAAAATTGTACGTATTATGAGACAAGTCTAATAGATCATAGAGTTAGTCACTTAAACCTGCAGGAAACACATTTATTAGGGCTTAATCTGTATTATTAAGCACTCATGGGGAATTCGCTATTAAAGCATAAATCATTGTCACTGATGATCTCTAAAAAGCAATGCATGCTGACTGTGATCTCTCAATCTTCACTGCACAGAGAGCAGGCAAAACATAATTTCTAGATATGCATGGGTTCAAAGTGAAGTCTCTTGGGAGTAGTCTGCCTTTTCAGTCCTTGCCCCGAGCATCAGAAGTATTCTCTTCTGGGTGAGTTTCTCAGTTTGCAGAAAGGCTTGGCCATGAGGCAGCGTGTGGGGCCAGGCTCACAGCCTGTTCAGTGGGGGAAATGTGCTGTGGAGCCTGCCTGGTGGCTGCAGTTAATCACATAGCGGGGTACGCTTGCATGGCGGCCCATATCTCTTCCTAAACACTAACGTCCTCTATCCTGTGCTGCATGTGTGGTATGATGCCTAACCACCTAAGGGATGGGCACACCATAGCCTGCCTAGAATGTGCCTCCATCAACAACCAAGTGCTCTTGCTCATTATCACTTGATCAGTGTGACAGGGGACACTGGCAGTTGGATGTGTGAAAGGCAGGCTTTTGGTCAGATATTCTGGGTTGGGGAAGAATGTGCAGTTGTGAACCTTACTAAATACTAAAACACACCTCCCTGGAGCCAGGGACTCGTGGTTGGCATCACAACACATGTAACATGTTGGATCTGTTCATCAGCCCGACAGCTGGGGCACAGCAGAGCCTCTTACGGACAGGAGTTTTTGTGTTTCAGACCTCATTCTGCATTAAAAAGTTGTCATTTCAGTATCTGGAAGGCACCATCCTTGAAAGGCTGGGGCCCCATTTCCGTGAGATTTTTGGTATAGTTAACCAGTAATTTGTAACCTAGGTGTTAACAAAGTAATGTATGTCTTAAATGTATTTGTTTGGAGGCATACTGAGCTCTGGTCCCCCTGGACTTCTGTCTGTTAAGGAAGAAGTGATTTAACTTTTGAGAATGAAGAGGGGTTTACAAGAGCAAGTAACTGAACAGCGCGAGGCAGTAAGTGGCAGCGTGAGCTAAGGACAAAATGCCTTGGCCAGTGTGCCTTTTTGGACAGCCTTATTGGCAGGAGGTGGCTCCTATTTGAGAGCTGTCAAGGACAGCATAACAGGGAAAAGCCTTAAAATTCTGCTTGGCGTCAAGCAACAATCTTCAACAGGGGCAACGTGGTAAATATTTTGCTGCTGGTCCATCCTGAAGGATGGAGATTGGCATGTACGTCATGGCATTCAAACAGCTCTCTGAGCAGTGTTTGAGTTCTGTCTGTTAGGCATTTTATGTAAGTCGTTCTTCTGATGGTGGTTTGATTTCATTCTTGTTTGTTTTAATGCACTGTGAATTCAATTCTCAATTGCACTAAAGTATTTTCCCCTTCTTTGACAGCATGTCAGAGTCTACAAAGTATGTTCATATTAAGTGGTCTTAATATTGTCAGAATGACATGAAGTGTCTTAGGTTAAGTGAGGAGGTCTTTTCTTGGTGCAACTTGGTGCTCAGAAGTCCACAGAAGTAAAGTCTGCTAGAGTAAATGTTTCTTTTCGACAGTGTCTGGAAAATAAATATCTAGTGTGATCGCCAGACTGTGGCTGCAATTCACATTTAATTCTCCCACAAGATCTGGGGAATTGGAGGAAGAGACTAAAAAGACTGTTACGTTATCTGCAGCCTTTCATCGAGATTCTCTTCATTGACTAATAGTAGGATTAAAATCAATCTGTTATTCCTCCTCTATACACATTTCCTACAGTCTTATTAAATCTTCTTTTAGATGGCTTTGAACAGAAAGGATAGAAATTCCTGTTTTTTAAAAAAGGCTGATTCAGACTTAGAAAGTATGACTATGTAATGTTAAAATAGATGCATAACCCTGTGTTAGTCTAGTTTCATATCCAAAGCCATACTTCTACTCTTGCATCTTTCAGAAGAAACACTTGGTTTAGCCTGGTAGGGATGTAATATATTGACATGAGTGGCATGAGTATAACTGAGATGAATTGGATTCCACTTCTCACGCCACTTCTTTTTTCAATCTGTAATTCACCTGAGAAACTTGATTTGGTGTCAGAGTTGCATGTGGTAAAGGGTCCTGGCATTTTATTGCTCCTGCCTAGATGATATTACTAATGTTTCAAGGAGTGCTGTAAAGCATGAAAGCAAGACATAAATCTCTAAAGGTAGCCTAGCTGCTGTAAAACTATAAAATAAATGCAAACCTTTTTCATTTTCTGCAATGATGCTAGGAAAGAACTTGACTGATTGACTGCTAATTCTGCTGATTGAAAATGGGGGACAGATTCATATTAGCTAGATGAAATCTAACAGGCGAGCTACCCCCTTGTTCTTACAGTTGTGCAATGTAATAAGGGAAAAATTGAAGGAAGTAACACATGCCTAGTTTTTTTGAGCTGACACTGGGCTATCAGTTAGAGCTGGCCAAAAGGCAGATTTTTCCATGTTGTAAAACAACTTTTTTTTGAAATTATATTTTGTGTCAGTTTGAATGAGACTGCTACCAAATATTTTGACACTTCCTGTGAACTGGATATCCTGGCAAAATATCATTCTGGAAATGCTGAAATATGTCATTGTAAATTTACTTCCCTTGGCCCACACTGCTTTTGGGCAAAATGCATTTCTCTTTTTTCGGTATCGCTGCTGCTGACAGAAGCCATGAGACAGGCAGGAGTAGTTGGGGGGTCTCATGATCTGGGGCTTGTTCTGTGCAGCGTGCTCGGAGCCATGGGCCCCACGGGCTCCTCGGTGTCTGCCAGGCATGTGTCAAGGCAGTGCCACTGCTGGCTGAGGCTGCCCTGCTCCGTCTCCTCCCCTGCTACTCTTCCTCCCCTTGTTTACTCAGGTTGGCTCTGGTCTTGCCCATTTGTCATTCAGGAACCATTTTTGTGGTAAGGAGTTCTGGTTTCCTGAATGTAGGCCCAGCCTCTGCATACACACTCAGTGTCACCTTGGCTTGCCATGGTCCTTGGTTTCTGTGGCCACGACTACACTGAGCAGGTTCCTCGTACCTCTGCACTTAATTGCAGCCTAGCTTTAACCACTGGATCTTCTTTTTGGGTTGTCCAAAGTCAGTCAAACCTGTTTTGACAAATGTATTTTGGATGAAATTGGTTTCTACGGGAAGTTTCTGTCTACCTCATTGTGTACCATTTCTAGGATTAGTATTGCTTTCAATCCTACTCTACTTTTGGGAAAATTTCTTTCCTGTGGACCTTATTCCTTGAAATTCCTTCTCATCTCAGCCTTAGGTTCATCTTCTCTGCTTTGTATTATTTGCTTGGATGTTTCCACTGACATTTTAGATTCCTTTAAGAATTAAGGGTTGTGGTACAAACAGTTCTGCTTTCATTAATGTAGGTGTTGCTCTGACCTTGCTAGGTGACCTGCAAAGTCTGATTTCCATGACATTATCATCTCCACTTGTACCCATCTGAAACGTGCGGTCTGGCACATATTACAGCTGGAGCTAAAGGGAAGGTCAGGAACTGTAGCCCTGCAATTGAGACTGAAATGTCTGAACAGACAGGTGCTGCACTTCACCTGACTGGTTCAAGGCAGAGATATTGATTTCTCACTTTCCTGGACATCCTTGCACAGCTTATTTAAAAAAAACAACAAAACCCAAACCAACAAACAAAAACCCCAAACAACAAAAACACCCAGAAAACATCCTAAAGTGGTGCTTGATTACTTTTGGCTCATGCAATGTTAATTACATTGGATGGGTGGTTTGGAATCTAAAAATTATGAGCTTCAATCTTTAATGAGAGACATCCCTGCCAATGATAAAAAGTAAGGAAACTGTTCACAGGTTGGCAGATAATGGCAGGTTGACTTAAATTCTCATAAGTTACTGAAGGTTTCCAGTGCCAACCTCAAGTCATGCTACCCATCCCCAACTGCCACCATGCACCATCAACTGCCTGGCCTGCCATGTACGCCAAAGGCACTAACTCATCACTAAAAAAAAAAATAATTGAAAAGGAGTTATAAAATAGTATTTTGCATGTTATTCTGTTTTCCTTTTTCATTTTGTTATTTGTTAGACAATGTTGCCTGGCACATTAGTAATAGTCACTGTTAATGCTTCACAAATTGTGTCAGTCTCTTCCCAGGAGGAGACTGTTATCTTGATAAGGTGTTTAAAAATTGCTGCTGACGATTTAAGGTATGAAATAAAAATATTTCCTTAAGTATAATATGATACCTCATGTTCTGGAAGTGATGCCTTTGTGAGTACTGTAAATGATATGAAATGGGGAATTAATTTTTCCAAATAAAAAGTGGGATTTGTCTATTTTTTCCCAATTAGCTAAAGCTGGTAGTTATGATACAGTTGAAATCGCATAAATGATCTTGATCAAAGTAGTGTTTTTCAACAAAAAGCCCTTCTAACAGTTTCAGCACCTAGTATTTCTAGGAAGTTACATAGCTGCACAGAACAGTTTTGAGTCACTAGAAGACTGATTACTTCACCTCTTTTTCCTCTGTTTGAACCAATGCCAGAGGTTGGCAGTGTGCAAGGTGTAAAAGCTAGTTGGCTGGAGATTCACGTAGATAATCCTGCAATGTTGTTGGAAGGCTGGGGAAAAGACTAGAAATGGCAAGATTTCTTTCTGTCCTGCCATGAAAGATGGACACTTGCCACAGGACATGACAATTTGCTGTGTGGAGTTGTTGTAGCTCTTGCTAAGCAGGTGTTGCTTGATCTGTGCAGGAGTTTGCAGCCATGTCCTTGGATGTGCTCCTTGCTATCATTTGTATTTTCATTCATTGGAGATGCTGCTGCTGCATTCACTTTTTGGTCTGCCGCCTAAGTTAGTCCAGAAACTGAAACAAGTAACAACGTGGCACTGCATTAGTGAACTCTCTGCCCTTCTAAACACTATAGTGGGCATACTTTTGCTGGAGTCAGCCTTAAGAAAACCAACCCCCAAAACAGCCAAGAAAACCAACAAACCCCACCCCAGATCTCATTTTCATTTGAAGATGTATGTGCTTTGTTCCTCTTGTGAGTGGGGACTCTTGAGACTCTCAAGTGTCTTTGGGCTTGCGCTGATCAGACCACTGCTGCTTTGCATCCAGGTCCTGAGTTAACACAGGTATCTAAGGTGGATTAGTACCTGAACAGGTAACAGTGCTGCTGGGTTGATTCAACACTAATGGCCCATGGGCTGTGTTACTTGTCTAGAGTTCTGTGGGTGGGATTTAAGGTATTGACCTTGTTCTTGTGGCTCATCCGCCTGAGAAGTTGCTCCCCTCCCTGTGCTATGCTGTTTTAAAAGAGGATGGCCCACTAGAAGGGAGTTTTTGATGAACGTTGCTATTCTTTGCTCTGAAGTTGGACTGAAAATGGCTCTAAGCTTTAAAGTAAGTTTCAAAGCACATGTTTTCCATCAGGTCCTGCAGTTACTTTCTTTAGGTACACTGGGAACGTCCTGAAGAAAAATTCTTCGCTTATGTCTGCCTACCTTCTGGAAGAATTTCCTTGGCTCTTTCCATCAGCTTCCCAGGCCTGGGCCCCAGTCCCAACAGGGACACTGGGTAGGGGTGGCACTTTGCATTCTGCACTGTTAGAGCTACCTGCTGTTTCTTCAGCTTTAGCAATAAAAACACATACAGTGCAGACAGAAGTGTTTAATAGTGAGCCCGAATAATTGGAAGGTATTCAAAATGGTAAAGAAAATGAACGTAAAACAAAAATGTAACACTGTGAAGTGATAGGAAATAGAATGAGAGTATTAGGGTATAAAACTCAATGGAGGTTAACGTTTGGACAAAGAAGAAATACTGTTCTTGAACTGATGTTGTCTTTCTCCTTGTCTAATCTTATCAAACCTTTTGGCTAACATCGGCTAAAGTGTATTCATAATTAATAAGTCTGTGATCTGTTTTGTCTGTCAAGTTTGATGTTTGGTAAATTCCTGTAATCCATTAAAACTGGGACTCTCATGCTTTGTAAGCCCTGAGCCCTGAATCTGTCCCACCCTGTGAGCTCTTCTGTTCCCTTCCCACTGTATTGTGGCTAACTATGAAGGAAGCTGAACTACATTGAGGTTTAATCTGTGTTGCTAATAGATTATAGCAAGTGATTAATCGACACAGGATCTGTCTGATTTACATCAAAACTTGTGAGATGTTTTCCGCCTCTGGGTTTTTGGGATCACAGTTGCCGGTTAGCACATCTGCTGGTTGGGATGTCAGTTCACAGCTTTGTAGACCTGGCTCACACTAGTGAAGCAGTAGTCTGCTACACCAGAAAACAGCATGGCCTGCTGTTCTTCTGGATGTTGTGGCTCACCTTGAGAAGTGGAGGTGCAGGGTACTTGCCTTGTCATGGCTGACACAGGCGCTCTGCTCAATAGGAGCTTTTATTTCCTTGAGTTGTCAATCTGAGATATTTTGTGAGCACAAAATCCTCTTTAAAAATCCCAAACAAACAAAAAAATACCCTTAGGACTGAGGCAGAGCCAAATTGCAGAAATAAATTACCCAGAGTTAGACAAGCATAAAGATTTTTTAAAATGAGACAAATGTTAAAGAAGGAGAAAAAGTGCCTTGTTTTGAAGAAATGAGAATTTGTCTTAAGGGTCTCTCATAACAGACTTAGGCTCAACCAGGCAGGGACCCTGGCAGCTTCACAGATACCATGTTTGCTCCCTGCCTCCAGACTGCCTCTCTCACTGTTCTGAATGTGGTTGGGGAATTCTCTCTTCTTCCTTCCCTATGATACTCAGTTTCTTGCTTTGCTTGGTAACTAGGGGAGGGCTTCTTTTATACCTCACCATAGTTGCTGCAAGCAGTCATTTGCTGAAGGCTAGCTGCAAACACCCTTCTCACCTTTGGGTTGGCTGAGCCCTAACAAGCTGTGAGTAGCCCCTTCATGGAGAAGGTCATCCCAGGTTGGAGCAGGTTGACAATCACTGGCTTCATTCTGTTCTCTTCTGCTGACTTGCCCATCAGTCAGATGGTGTCCTTTAAGGCATGCGTTGCCCCTTGTGCAATGAAGGGGTCATTTACTGGAAATGGTATAGACAGCATGTGTTGGATGTGGAAGGAAGATGTAAGCTCTGCTTTTTCATGCCACTGTATTCCCAAGGGCACCATTATGATTTTAAAATTTTCTTCAAAAGTTCCTTTTTTGTTTAGCTTACCCCACCTGCTACTGATTGCTGTAGTTCTGTCTTTAACCATGTGCTCTCTGACTTTGCCCTGCAGGTTAATTGCCCCAGCAGGTTTGGCTGAAGGTCTTTGTCGTGGTTTCAGGTCAGCTCAGTCGGTAACAAAGCACCACGAAGCCGCTCGCTCACCCCCCACCCCCTCGCCTGGCCACGTTGGGTCGAGGAGAAAATCCAAAGGCAGGCTTGTGGGTCGAGACAAGGACTGGGAGGGATCACTCCCCACTTATGGTCACGGGCAAAAGACAGGCTCAACTTGGGGAAGAAACAAAATCCATTTAATTTACTACAAATCAAAACAAAAACAAAACACAAGGGTATTAGGAAGGGAAACTAAACATCAGAACAACCTCCCCCCACCCCTCCCGCCTTCCCGGCTCAGTTCCACTCCCGGTGCTTTCTACCTCCCCCCCCCAGCAGCGCAGGGGAACAGGGGATGGGGGTTGAGTCAGCTCGCCACACATCGTCTCTGCCGCTCCTTTCCTCAGGGGGAAGATTCCTCACTCGTCCCCTGCTCCACCGTGGGGTCCCTCCCACGGGAGACAGTCCTTCACCAACTTCTCCAACGTGGTTCCTTTCCGCGGGCTGCAGTTCCTCACAAACTTCCCTGGCGCGGGTCCTTTCCGCGGGCTGCTCTCCCGTCTCACACTGCTTCAGCGCGGTTTTTACCATGGGGTTACGGCCACCTTCGGGAGCCTCCGCTCCACTGTTCACCCCCGTGGGCTGCAGGGCCATCAGCCTCCTCAGGCGCCCCCTCCTCCCCCTCCACTTCATGATTCCAGTGTCGGCAGCGATGTTCCTCTCAGGTTTTCCCAACCCCCCCACTACCGGTTCCCCTTCTTAAATATGTTTTCCCAGAGGCGCTACCACCGTCACTCCCCGCCTAGAAGCGGGTCTGACATTTTGGCGCGCGGGTCCGACATTTTGGGGCAGCGAATTCTTCCAGCAACTTCTTAAAGGGGCCGCCTCTGCAGCCCCCCTCCCCTGCCACCAAGGAAAACCGCGCCACACAAACCCATAACAGTCTTAAAAAATAGTACAAATTGCTATCATCACAGTCTGATAGAACATACCTGAACCTTGGCTCAGGTCTGACCTGAAGGTAAGAACAGAAAGTTGCAGTGCTAAGGATGCTTAGGAGCAGCTCTAACTTCAGAGTGGCATTTCCAACCAAGATAACTACAATTGCTAAGAAAGGAGAGCTCTTAAGACTGCTGGACAAGACTGCCATTAGATGATAAGATGCAAAGGCCAACAACAGCTATTGTGCTTGTGCTATCTAATGATCTGTACTCCAAATGGCACAGAGAAAAGGGGAAGGTGAATTTATTCATCCAAGATGAGACAATCCAGCCAATTGACAATGGCCACCACCCTGAGCACTGCACCCTGGATGTGGCACAAAATGAGGTGGGCTGAAGAACTTCAATTAGTGTAAAGTGGGAAGGTATGGGTGGAAAAGGGAGAGGGGACAAGACCTGAAGACAAGGTGTGTCTTTCCAGCTAGAACAGTCAAGAGAGGAAAATAGGCGATTCCCATGTGGGAGAGGTATGAGTCAGTGGCATACATGGCATTTTATATATGGAGGTGCAGTTTCACACCATTCCATGCCGGATTTGACCTGAGCTTTTTTTCTTTATTCTTAATACAATGTTTTTAAATGGCCTGCATGGCTTTAATTAAAGTATAGCGCTTTTATGGCCATATATAGAGCACTAATGTTGATAGAAATGTTCCACCAAAAACAATACCTGTGCATGAGGTGATTTGCTGTGTGTAGGGCTGGCCATGCCCTTAGGGCATATTGGGAACCTGGATCTTATAGAGTCAAATATGGGTAGGTATTGAAATGTGTGAGAAGCAGAGCAGTGATTTGGCCTGGCAGGTGATGCACTGGCCTGGGAGCAAGGAAACTCCACTCTGCTTTTCAGCAGTGCTATGCAGGGGCTTATGGATTCATTACCCTTTGTATCCTTTTCCCTCTCTTTGTTGGTTTTGTCTGTTCACACAGCAAGTGAGTGTCTGTCCATTGGTGCACAAAAGAGCTTTGACCTTCACTGCTATCACTGTATGATCCCACTGGTTTAAATAATGCATACAGTTTTTAACATCCCTACCTACAGCAATCAGCAGAGACAGGCACTTTTTTAAAGCCCAAAGCATGGTAATATACCTTCCCTTAAGTGGGAGGCTTTCCAGAGCAAGAAGTTGGTGTGCTACTGGAGTGTATTGCCCTGTCGTGGTTTCAGGTCGGCTCAGTCGGTAACAAAGCACCACGAAGCCGCTCGCTCACCCCCCACCCCCTCGCCTGGCCACGTTGGGTCGAGGAGAAAATCCAAAGGCAGGCTTGTGGGTCGAGACAAGGACTGGGAGGGATCACTCCCCACTTATGGTCACGGGCAAAAGACAGGCTCAACTTGGGGAAGAAACAAAATCCATTTAATTTACTACAATCAAAACAGAAACAAAACACAAGGGTATTAGGAAGGGAAACCAAACATCAGAACAACCTCCCCCCACCCCTCCCGCCTTCCCGGCTCAGTTCACTACCGATGCTTTCTACCTCCTCCCCCCGGCGGTGCAGGGGAACAGGGGATGGGGGTTGAGTCAGCTCGCCACACATCGTCTCTGCCGCTCCTTTCCTTAGGGGGAAGATTCCTCACTCGTCCCCTGCTCCACCGTGGGGTCCCTCCCACGGGAGACAGTCCTTCACCAACTTCTCCAACG
>VYZV01023993.1:25371-56416 GCA_013401275.1 Pandion haliaetus
GGGTCCGACATTTTGGGGCAGCGAATTCTTCCAGCAACTTCTTAAAGGGGCCGCCTCTGCAGCCCCCCTCCCCTGCCACCAAGGAAAACCGCGCCACACAAACCCATAACATGCCCTTAAATAATAACAGTGGATCCATATGAATAATTTCAGAACCATAATAGGACAGTTTCTCTCTGGATCCCAACTCAAGTTGTGCAGCTCAGTCAGTGCCAATTTCCATTTAGTGCTGCTTTGAACTGGACCCCAGGGTCATTACATGTGGTTCTGTCATCAAATCTCCATAAAAATGCCACGTATAGTATTAATTTTAGTAGCAAACCTATATCATCATTGTTTAACCTCAGTGACTTTCCACAGAGAACCGTTGAAAGGGGGCTGCCAATTTGCTTCATTATTAAAATTAAGGCTAGTAAGAGTGTGAGTCTGTATATGCGCATACACACACATATGTATATACACATATGTATATTAATCCAAGGCAGAAATCTCATGGGTCAAGAAATTCAGAGAATAAAACCCATTGCACTTACGTATCTCTGCTGGCACAGTAGTCAATCTGGGAGATGGGCCCCTCCTACCTAATACTTTCCGGGGGCATCTTTGTTTATTTTTGTTGTAAACCCATGTAAACAGGGAAGGGAAAGGAAAGCAATGGCAATTCCATTTTACCCTTTAGTTTTAACAAGGGTCAAGGGCCATTTTCAGGTTGCCTGCAGCTTCAGTGGCTTCAGGAGTTTGTGCTGCAAATGCTAGGCCTGTTCTTTAGCAGCTGGAGATGTAAACATACAGCAATCGAGCATTTAATTTAACATTGTGGGGCTGCATAACTTTCATATTCTGAGGCAAATTGGCTGCTATTAAAGGGAAACACTGATGTTTAAATATACATTCATTTCAATGAAAGGCTGGAGGAACTTTTTAATATTTATGGTGCAATAATTGATCTTTTACCACTGTCAAAAGCTGTTAAAGACTTATCAGCTTGCTATTTCAGCACCATATGCTCTACACAAGTTCCTCACCATGTGTCTTTCCTACACTTTAGGGGAAGAACATTTGTTAGAATATCAAAACAGAGAATCACTTCTTCAAGTGATGATGCCTGTGTATATGTGTGGGACTTCACCGTAAGCCCTCATTTGTATCCAGACCTCTTGAGTATGCAGAGGTCTAGGGGATGTACAGTTGGGTCTTTGTGTAGTGAACCATGGTAATAGTATTTTGTCAGAAAAATTTGTGGTTTAATTTGCTTTGATGTTGGCCACAATAACTTAACGCAGTGCTGTTGTGAAGGTACTGAACTGCAGCCTTGGAGTAAAGCAAACGTTCTTTGCACTGGCACATTTACCTCATTTAGCTTTTATTGTCACTGCTTAAGTCCTGATCTTGCATCTTGTTCCCACTCTTTCTGGAGTCTTACCTCTCTCTTGCCCATGTATAAAGTGTAGTGTGATGGTAGGAGGTCCCTCAGGGCCCACAGGGCAATAAGAAACATGCTCTTCATAGACCGCTAAATACACCTGAAATAAACCTTTTACTTCTTGCCTGAGTTGCTGCATGCAGATTGACACCCAGAGTGAGGGATAAATGAATGTTATGGAATATTATGTGCCAGGTTAAGTCTTCAGCTGTTTGCTCTTCTGTAGAGCTCAGGAATTAGGGCTTTGCTTAGCCAGTTACAGGTCTTCTCTGATAAGGAGAATTCAAGTGGGGCCAAGTCGGTGTAAGTAGTCCCTGTGGCATCTCACCTCCACAAGGCCAGTGGGGAGGCAGTTTGTACTCTGCACGTCTCAGCCTGGGAATACATGGAACATGTAGGTGTCTGCATTGAATTTTTGCCTTCCAGTGGAGTGTGGAAGAGTCTCGGAGAGCTTCCCTGTCACCTGAGCATGTTTCCAACACAGTGCCTCTCTGCCAGCCTCATCCTCATTTTCTACATCAGACATGCTTAACTAAAATAAAAAGAATTGAGAAAGGAGTGAGAAAGAAGCAATAGTAGGGTGAGAAGAAGAGTTAATTAAATTGGATTTCTACTTATTTTATTGTATAGCAGATTTGTAGAGAAAGAGTGATGCAATGAGTTTCTGTAGTTCATTAAGATCCTGCTTAAAGGGTCAGCCATACAGTAGCCAGTGAAGAGAGGAAGAAGCTGAGCCTTTGGTGAGTCTTGTGTCTGGTCATAAGTTAATCATGGTCTTTCTAAAGACCCTAAAGTATTGAAGAATTACAGGCCTCTTTCAGTGGTGGCCCTGTGCCATACCTCTACCTGAGAGTTTGGGCTGTGTCCATTTTTTGAAGGAATGTAACTTTGCAGTCCAAGCTTGCAAAGTCTGGAGCAGAAGAAAAATGCATGCAGATTTCAGAGCACCCTCAGCTGCTGCCTCCATCAGGAAAGTCCTTGCAGGATTCAGGCCAAGACATAGTTGGCTGGGCCTCTTCATAGACTAAGGCCAGATGAACCTATTATGGATGGCTAATTGGATTCATCCCTCAAGGAAAGCTGGGAGGTGTGAGGCACTCAGTTCCCATTGCTTCTTATCTGTGTGATTTGGGCCCCTTCCTCTTTCAAGCTCCTGTGAAAAATCCCTACCATAACATCTCAGAAGGAGGTTACTGTGGCACCCTTAACTCTTGCCTTCTTGGCTGTGCAGCAGATATTGTCTCCTTATTAGGAGACAATTTTTGAAGATTGTGGAGCTTTTATAAATCTGCTCGTTCTCCACAGGGAAGAAGAAAAGTTCTGATGGGTGGTAGTGTCTGCCCTGGCAGCTCCATTAAGTTCAGAGTGCCTCTTTTAGGTGAAATTACAGCCCTCCATTTTGCTGATCTTTCATCAGGTTTTCTTCTTCTCCCTAACCTCCCAGTGACCTATTCTCTCAGAGAGCATCTAAGAGCGTTTATAGACCTCCTGTAACTCAGTAGTGCCTTTGAAGACTAGGATGTTAAACTAATCTTTTTTTCCTGCTGTTTTTCCTGTTAACCTTCCTCTCTGATTTTAGCCATGTTCTCTGGATGCTGGTTTCCTCTTACGCACAGCTGGCTGTCAGAGTCAAGAGAGACCTTTGGAAGCAGCCTGGAAGTAGAAGTTACTTTGGGTAAGCTTCCTGAAAACAGTGTGCTGACTGGTTTTTCAAAGACATGTTTTGCTGTGAGGACTGTTTTGAACTAAATTAAATTATTTGAGTGTGAAAAAATCTAGCATGATCCTTGATGGATAGCCCAAGGCTGGGAGCGATGGGGAGGTGTAACACCCTCTAAAACTGCTATGTGTGTGTGTTTATATTCACCTGTAATTGGATGAGGTTTGTTTGTATGCAGTAAAACAAGATGAGGCAAAAGGTCTGAGAAAAGGAGCAAACAGAAAGGTCCCAATGCATTGGAGTTTGTGGACTGCTTTCTAATGAGGCTGGCAAGGCCAAAAAAAGTAGAAGTTACCATGGCAGCTTTACTTCATGTTAGTTGAGGTAACCCCTGATGTGAAGACTGAGAGGCTTACAACTGCAGCATCTGTGCGCCTGGTGTAGTGATGTGGTGCTGTAAGCGCAGGGCTGAGAGCCAGGACACCTGGGTTCTGTATCCAGCTTCTCTACTGCAACCCTAAGGACGTTAGTCACCTTTATGCTGTTATTTCTCCTCGTGGCTCTTGTCTGCTTCATCTGCTGAGATTATTGACTTCCCTCTGCAGATGCTGTCCCCTGTACTTGAACAGTACCTTACACAATGGGGCTTTGCTTCTTATTAAAAGATTTCTTAGGTTCAGTAATGATATCTGATACTGAAGAAATGCCACCCATGAGTCATTTTGATTTGGGGATGAGTCAAGCTCTGTAATATTCCAAAGGGTCACAGCAAAGCAGTCAGTCCCATGCCTGTTTCCAGTGGAAGGAGTTTGGGAATGCAGGAGGTAGTCAGGCACCACGTTCTGGATCTGATGGCCTGCTTTGGACAAATGCATAGGTCTTAAGATCTCTTGCAGGCACTTGGGGCAGATTATTTATAACCACAGCATGATTCTGGAAGAGAGCTAAGTCCATCTCTGAGCAGGCAGTGAACCTGTGGCGCTTGGCTAGAAAGTGGCAGGTTCTGGTCTGAGTCGCTGCCATGATGGACTTCAGGCTGGTTGTCCAACACTTCAAACAAGCATCTTGGATGCTGATCTGTTTTCTGTTTTTCATAGCAAAAGGCAGAAACATGGAATGACTGCTGCATAGGTACGTAGTGTGCATAGTGGAAATGTTACTTGCTTGTGGTTCACAGCTGTGATTCTTTCCCACCAGTCTTTAGAGGCATGTTGCTCTCTTCTCTTTCAGAGAACAGAGACTGAAGACAAAAAGGGCTTGGGAAAACAGGTGAGTGATCAGCACAAATAGTCCAGTGATGCTTTTATTGCAAGACGGTAAGGCTGAGCCCAAGGTGTGGACTTCGTCTCAGACTTAGTTGTGTATAATGTGACTTGAGATCCTAAAGACAAAGCCAGCGCTCCCTTGATCTTGCATTTCTTATGCAGCTCCAATATCTTTTAGCATCACAGGGAGATCTGGAAATCTGTCAGAAATGCAGGACTGAGCCTTATGTCACCACAAGTCCTTTCTGCTAATAATTTCAAATGTCAGGCAGCTGCATGTTTATGTAGGTAATGTATCAATGTATGTTTCAATAACATGGTAAAATATTTTTCAGTGGTGTGCAGTGAGGGGGGACTAGCTCTTTGTGCCCTTTGACTAGCTTTGTTTCCTCATGAAGCTACACATTTTTTATTTTATTTGAGAATTTTTTTCCCCCCAGAAATGGAGAAATTGTTGACAAATCTGTGAAAGTGCATTAAAATTAAGAGGTGCTACACAACAGTCAGAGATCACAAGCTTAATTCATTACTGATCAGCTTGCATTTCAGTACAATTTCATTGTTTCAATGCCTTGTTCATTAGGCAGAACAGGAAAAGGTTTCTCCACTGAAGGCCCCATTGCAGGCACTGCAGACAAGCCCTTGGGAGGCACTAAGCATGGAAATCACCCAGATACTTCTTTACATCCCACATGGTCACTGATATTTAGAATTGCTGACTGAAAGCAATGATGGCTAATTCAAGGTCACAACACCACAAAGCAAGGCAGAAGCCATGCACATTTGGCATGTGCACTGCTAGGGACAGAAAAAGGTCCATGACACCGTCTTAAGTAAATCATTGTCCTAGATTCTAAGCTTGAGAGTGTGAAGCATCTTTAACCCGCATTTTCTGTATTCTGTACCAGGTGCCAAGATGGATATAGTGAATAAATTTTTGTGTTGGGTTGACTGACTTCTTACCTGAATTACATGAGGCAATAGAGATCTGCACAGGACAGGGATAGGAATAGGAGGGGGTTTGCCCCCCCAGATGTATTATCTTCCCTTATTAAGTAAAGTTTGTGGTGCTTTCTCTTTTTTTTTGTGTGCCTTAGTACAACTCTGTCTCCTATATATGTTTACTCTTGCCAAACTTGTAGAAACTTAGTATCTTTTTGAATGTCTCACTTTTTGCTGAGTTTAAATTAAATTGGTCAACAAGTTCAATAATTCCTGGGTGTGGGTGGACAGAGGGCACAAACAGTGCCTGCCTCTTCTTAGGAGATAAGACTAATAAAAAAATTCGTATTTTGTTTCCTGCTCTCAATTAATAATGTTGCTCATAAAAGAAAATCTGCTTTCTTAGAAGTATTGTTTTAGAATTTAGAACACAGTAGCAAGTGTGACTCCCCACGGCAATTGTTTCCTTCTTATAACTTCTTAAATATATGTTCCTAGGATGGTACTAAAATGAAGTAGAGAATTCACTCCAGACAAGGTATTAGATGATGTGCATAACATAATTACTATGGAAATTGCTATAACCAGTACAGCTAAGTATAAAGTTTGTTTCTTGCCTTTGGTAATTTAGGATTCTTTTTTTCACTAGTTTTTATGATCCTGAATTAGAAGAATTAGATTCAGTTGCAAAAAAAAAATCAAAAACCAAAATAATTGTGTGCAGTTCTTTTAAAAAAAGGCAATAGAAAAATCATCCCACAGTGTTCCACCTTTTTTTCCTCAATGAGCTCTATTACATTTGCTCAGTCTTGTAATATTTTCCAAAACTGCTGGTCCTGCAAACTCAGCCTGAGTTTTAAAAAAAATGAAGGTTCTGTGCTCCTGTGCCCAGACCATCATACATAATAAGGAAAAGCTAGTGGAAGTGGAAAGAAGTGGAATTTTGGGTCTACCTCATGCTCCTAGCACTGAAAACATATCTTTTGTTTTGTAGTTTTTCCTCGGAGCCGTACCTTTTCTTCTGCACCAAGTTCTAGCAATTTGTTTATTTGGAAAATATGACCAAAGTTTGGCACTAGAAACACACTGAGTCCTGGCTACAGCTGTGGAATGAATCTCAAGAATGACAGCAAGCAAGCTTTTTCCTCACTCTTTTTTTCTACAGTACTATAGTACATCTGGTTTCATTCAAAGTCTGTGAAGCCCATGGGAATGTCACTAATGTGGTGGGGTGTGAAACTGGCACTTGCATTGTATCAGTAACTCTGTACAGTGAACAGATTTGGGGTTTACATCCAGTATTAAATTTTTACCAATTGACAAATCTAGTGTATTCATTTTCATCCATTCAATACATAGCCAAAGGCTTTCTTGGAACTGATGGTGAATTTATTAAGACTGATAGCTGGCCTTTGTTTTTGCATCTGTATTTTCATTCCTAAAAATACTGGCTTTGTCTGTCGATTGCAGGAGGGGTTGACTTTGAGGTTTGTGAACTGATAGAATCTGTTGTACAGGAGAGAACGATATTCCTATCACTGCCTTTGGGGATAATTTGAGCTAAAAGCTGTCTGGTTTCTGTTGGACGGCAGCAGTTGGATCTATGGTATTTATTTTTGCTCACTGCATCTTTCAGATATCCTAGTAAAACCCTTCTCTGTTTAGAAATCTGGCTTTGTCTCATTAACTTGATGAGCCTCAGTGCTCCATTCATCCGTTTCTCCCATACACAGCTCTGTGTCTCATTTTCCTGCTACCTCCTTTTCATAGGATGCATGCTTATCTACAAATTTCTACTCATTCCTAGCTTAAATCTCACCTGAAAATTCATTTAAGACTGCCCAAAGTAAGCAAAGTAATAACAATCTTTGCGTTAGCTCCTCAGCTGGCAGATCTAATCATGGGCTTAAATTTTTTGAAGCCTTGAGTCAGGTCTGGAAAGGTAAAACTGCTGTGCTGAGATGCTCTGTCTTACAGGTGGGCAACATCAAGGGCTGGCATAAAAGAACTGTTAATTCCCTAGGGATTTTAGATCACTTGTGTCTTTGATCTGATGGATTTGAAATCTACGGCAATTAGAATAAATTCCTTTATTTCCCAAAATTAAAGCTCAATTTTGCCATGTACCGTTCCGTGAGGGCAAGATTTTACGGTGAAGATTGCAGGAATTTCCCTCTCTCTCACACACATTGAGGCAGGTCTCTTTCTCTTATAAAACTTGATAAAAAGGACCGTTATTATCCTTGCAGTCTTCAATGCATTCTGCACTTTCTTAGTTGGCTCAACTTCCACTTCTCTGGTCCTTTAAAATTCTTCAAGGACAGACTGGGGAAGAATGGATAAGCATCTATTACTGTTGTGGTACTTTATTGTTCTGCATGAAATGAAGCCTTGCTACTGTCAAAGACTATTCCCTTTCCTTTCCAGCACAGTAGCTCGAAATACTTTAAGAGGGACATTTTTCTGTTTAACTATATCTGTGCTGTGCCAGTAGCATGCAGTGCAGTGAGATTCCTCTTAAAGCTTTGTTGCATACCACATTTGGGACAGGATGTCACCTCTGCACTGATCCTCAGTAATATCTGTAAAAATGCCTGCCACTAAAGTGACAATTATGGATGACAGGATATTGCTGGGAGGTAGCAGCAGGAATTGAGTAGTCTTCTCTGCTTTCAATTTCCTTCTTTTTTTGTTTTGGGCTAGATCCTGAACAGATGAGGTCCAAACAGGACGGAAAGGTTGTTGTGTGGGAGAGTCAGGAATGGGAGAGAGGGAATGGGGGAGAGGTAATGGGGAGACATTAAAAGACACTTTGGGGTGCACATACCTGTGCTGTCCCAAGCTGAGACGCTCCAGGTGATGGTGGCTGAGCTAAGGCTATCTGGGTGTATAGGCACAGGCAGAGACATGCCATCCAGCCATCCTCCTGTGGCCTGTCACAGCTCAGAGGGGTCAGTGGCTTTGCCCCCAGCGACAGTGAACAGGGAGCTGTGTACTGGAAAGTTTGGTGAGCTCCTGGATGTCTTTTGGGTTGGGCCTGAGAAATCTGTTCGGCACCCACTCAGCAAGTGCTGTCTGCCGGTCCCTCCACCTCCCTCAGGGCCAGCATTAGGCTTCTCAGCGCTGTCTCTGCAGTGCTCCTGTTAAGACCTTAAGCGGGGCAATGTGGTACAGGGGATTTTGGAGCACCAGTGGGTCTTGCTCCCTGACTAGGGCTGATGGTGCATCAGAGGATCAGGAGCTGAGCTAGCAGCTCTGCTCAAGGACCTTAAATCTAAGTCTATACAAATCCTTGGGAAGTGTTGATCCAAGACCAGCTCTACTGTTATGAATGGACATTGAGAAATGTAGTACCAAGCCACTCATGGTGTCCTGGACTCCCGTTGCCCACTGCTTTGATCCTTCTAATATCATCACCAACTTCAGTGAAGTTACTCAGAGAATGAAGTCCCATAAATTTGCATAGGAATATCTGTTACTCTAGAGATGAATATTTGCTCTTTTATTCGCCACAGGATAGAATCGAGACATAAAGACTGGTACTCCAGGATCTATCTGTGTTCTCCACAAGACTTGCTGTTTTGATGGAGCCCTTTGTGCCTAGTCAAACCTGGAAGTCTCCTCGTTTTTGATTTTTACTGATGTTAAGTAATGCCCAAGGGGGACTCAAATAGCATCAAGCAAAGCTCTGGGCTGAGTTCTTCCGATGGTCCATCACTGCTAACTGATAAATCTATTACATAAGCAGGAAAGCCATGTGGGACAGAGGATGTTCAACATGAGTTGTATAGATAATCCATAAACACTGTCCTGCTGGGAAACAGAACAGAAAACACTGCTGCTTTGGTGATGAAAGATCTGAGGATAACACACCAAATTCTGTAATTAAATGGCTTTTAGTGTTTCTAAATGTTATGTTTCATCTGAACTTCCTAAATGGAATTAATTAGAAGCTAATTAAAAGAGCCTCCTGCTTTCTTTCAGAGTATCTTTCTGGTATTGACTATAGTGAGTTTATCTATTCACAGAGCACCATGAATCACTCCCCTGTTTAAGAAAAAATTGATTGCTGTTCTAATACTTATTGAACACCTATAACAGATGTTTAAATCTCTACAAGCTTGAGATAATGAAAATAATAAATCTATACTCATTTGACAAGACTGTTAGCAGGAATCAAAGATATAAATAATGTAGTGGAGCCATGAGACATTATTCTGCCAAGTGTTATGATCATGTTCTTATGGAAAATTCAAGCCTGATTCTACAGTCCTTATTTAGGCAATGCTCCCATCAGGTGTCGTTGTCACGAATAAGGCAGTGCTCAGTAGAGCTGCCAGGATCTGGGCTCGGGACTGTGTAACAGCAAGGACCTCAAGAGTCTGGCCTTCCACCACAGGGCTAGTGTCACAGCACTTAGCTGTCCTTGCCTATATCTTCTAGGAGAACTGACACAGATCTCTTGTCCTTTTCTTAGCCTATGTTTTGCTTCAGTGAATTAATTATTTGTAGTAATATGTGGGCACCTGCATTTGCTCTTTGTAGTGCTTGGCTGCCAAGGTGTGCCTCACAGGCTGGGAAGTGTCACCTCATACCTAGCCTAAGGGCAGAGATGTGGTGAGAGGAGACTCAGCTTCCATCTCCCTTCCTTCCTTCCTTTGCAGCAACAAACCTATACCTTCTGTTTCATCAGAAGGAGCCCCTGTGGTCTCCAGCTCTCCAGGAGGGAGCTGGCACAGCCCCAAGCTGGGGTGCTGTGCAGAAGAAGTTAGGAGCCACGGGGCCCAAGAAAAAGAGATTGCACTCCTAAAGTCTTGTAATCAGAGCACTCCTAGGACAGGGCCGTGGTATGTCCCTGACCCAAGGCTTTTGTATCATTGACCATTTTATGTCAAATATCTGCGTGGTTCTTGAAACAGGGATTGAAACCCATCTTTTGCTTCTTCCAGCAGAGTACGTGAAGGAGACCCCAAACCAAGGGACACTACCAAGATGCCGAAACTTCTTGACCATGGTGAGGATGTATCTGTGTCTCCATGATATCCAGTGCTCTGGGAATCTCTTTCTTTCAGCTTCTTAAAGGAGCTGAGTGCCAAGATCAGCAGAAAAAGCACCTGTAGGTTAGCCATGGCCTTGGATAAATCATAAGATGTAACCCTTACATGGCCTTGCTTGCTTGGCTGGCTATTGGGGTGGTAGCACTGGAGTTGCATATGTCATGCTTTACTCCCCAGTGCCAGAACCAGAGGGATATTGATCACTTTCATTACACCAACAAAGTTAGTGAATTATCTCTCTAAGCACTGAGAATGAAAGCACAGACAAGACAGAACATTGCACAGGCAGGAGACAATGTCTAGCACCTCTATGCATGGAGAGAAGTTCCCCTGGTGACTTCTGTACCCAGGGGCTTGAAGGTAGTTGTTTTAATAATTTTTTGTGAAGCCCATGAAGACACCAGAGTGATATAAATTATTCTCCCATCCACCCAGCCCCTGACCGATGAGCAGATGTTAGATCTAGCTGATGAATGCCAGGAGAAACAGACATCCATGGGGAAGATGAACAAACGAAGAATGATCTTCATCCAAGAGGAACCTCTAACACTATTTTTTTATAAAAGAGTTGTGGGACTAGAGGTCTTGATTCACATAGTGAGACTCGTATGACAATAACTAGACAAGGAAATAAAAAAAAACCAACCAGAACATTTAAAGAAAGATCAGTGTTTGCTTTCACTCACAAAGTGGTAGCCTTGCGATTAGCTGTGACGTTTTCCTGTTTTCAAACTAACGAGTATGTTAAACTGTGTTTCGTATGTAATTTCTGGCACCATGTCAGCTTCTTAAGATCACTTGAAAGGGAGATCAGTGGGAAGAATGCCACAGCAGATCTTGGAAAATAACTGCAAGTCTCTCTCTTATTTTTCCTCTCCTCCAGCCTTCACACACTCCCACAAGAATCCTGGCTGGCAAAGGAGACATAGGACTGTTAAACTTGAGGCAATGCCTGCCACGTGCTTTATGAGTGGGTTGCACTTTGTGGTGTGAGGTGCTCACCTCAGTGCTGCAGTTGCACGTGTCCTTGTTTGGGCCTGCTACGTTGCTGGCAGCATCTCTGTTGTCCTATGGCTGTTTGGTTTGCTGTGATACTTGTGCTTTCAGGTGCTCTATTTGTGTTGCAACTTGTTTGGTTTTTTTTTTTTTTTCCCCCTCTCTCTTCCCCTGCAGCTCTGTTAGCAAAAGAAATCTACCAGCACTTCATCACATTTTCCTTCTTCCATGGCAAATATATATAAATAAATAAATCGTTGTCAAGGGAACTCTAATGGTATACTCCCATGTGGATAATTATTATAAAAATTTTTCTTTTGGGAAAATGCAGTAGAGACTTTTTTACTGGCAGGCAAATATTGTACAGATGTTCTTCTCCGAATAATACAGCTGAAATACTCCTTGTAGGATAACCTGACATAAGTGCTTCTGTTAGGCTGATTTCTGTGTCACTGAAAGACTGTTGACTGTTTTCCTAGGAGGAAAAAAAGGCTTCTATGGTTTCCTCGTACTGGGAAAACATTATTCAGGCACCTGGTTCTGTCAGGAAAATACAAATAAAAATATGCTATTTTTTCCCCTTTAAATGCATCAGAAGAGTCTTGGCTCAGAAAAGCTGTTAATACATGCTTAAATCTGTCTGTATTTACAGGGACAGATTCTTACCTGCTCATCTGTTGACTAGCTTCACAGCAGGGATTGCTCAGCTAACTAGTTTCTTCAGTGCTGTGAGTACAAGTTCACAAGCGAAGTGGAAGATTTACTAGCTAAGTGGAACGGTTTGCTGCTAAAGCCATGGTTTAGCTGACACTAGCAGCACTTCAAGCTGGCTTGGCTGGATGGTCTTTTTCCTGGAAACAGCTGTCTGCATTGAATCATCCCAGGCAAGTTATCTGAGGGAAACATAGAATCATAGAATTGTTTAGGTTGGAAAAGACCTTTAAGATCATTGAGTCCAGCTGTTAATCTGGCACTGCCAAGTCCACCACTAAACCATGTCCCTAAGCGTCACATCTACGTATCTTTTAAATACCTCCAGGGATGGTGCCTCAATCACTTCTCTGGGCAGCCTGTTCCAATGCCTAACAACCCTTTCAGGAAAGAATTTTTTCCTAATATCCAATGTAAACCTCCCCTGCTGCAAATTGAGGCCATTTCCTCTCATCCTATCACCAGCCACCTGGCAGAAGAGACCAGCACCCACCTCACTACAACCTCCTCTCAGGTAGTTGTAGACAGCGATAAGGTCTCCCCTCAGCCTCCTTTTCTCCAAGCTAAACAACCCCAGTTCCCTCAGCCGCTCCTCACAAGACTTGTGCTCCAGGCCCCTCACCAGCTTCGTTGCCCTTATCTGGACACGCTCCAGCACCTCAATGTTTTTCCTGTAGTGAGGGGCCCAAAACTGAACACAGTACTCAAGGTGCGGCCCCACCAGTCCCAAGTACAGAGGGACAATCGCTTCCCTGCTCCTGCTGGCCACACTGTTTCTGACACAGGCCAGGATGCTGTTGGCCTTCTTGGCCACCTGGGCACACTGCTGGCTCATATTCAGCTGACTGTCAACCAGCACCCCCAGGTCACCTTCTGGATTGTCTGTGGTGGGAAGCCAACCCTTGCAATATCGTAAACCTTCCTATTTTCTGTCCCCAGCTGCAGCTGGATGGTGCTGCAATGCCCAGCCCTAAGACCCACGCTTAGGAGCGTTGGGAGGAAATTGCAGGTGACAGGTGTCTGTTTATTCTGTGGTGCCCCTGTGTAAACACTGTATTTTTTGGTGGGGGGCAGTTACCTTTCTCTCTCTATAAACACAAACTGCAGCTGACTTAGTTGCCTTGTGTCAGGCATTATGGGAGCCAGGAGGAGAGGGGCCCAGAAAAGCATGTTGGTCCAGGGCAGTGTGCCTGTGCGTAGTGGCTGCCATCTCTCACACTTGTTTCTGAGCCTGGTTTTGTCTAAACTTGTAGAAATATATTTCAGAAGGTGGTGTTTTGGTTTTTTTTTAATTCTTCTCTTCCAACCCTTTCTTGCCACTGGTGGTGCAGAATGAGAGACTGCTTTGGGCATTTCAGGTACTTCTGACTATCAGCTATACAATGAAAGTGTTTGAAAGAGTAGGCCTTAATTGCTGACATAAATCAACGTGGTGCACATGATGTGTGTACAGGAGAAAGAGAGACCTACTCAAGAAAATTATTGCTTTTTACCCTCTTAATTACTGCTGCTCTCAGGTCTAGACTGAGGTCTAAGTGCTGTTTCTCAGCTGCTTTGTGTCCAAGACAGAGTAAAATGGTTCTGAGAATTAAGAGGAAATGAAAAATTATTTGTGGTTCAGACAGGTTTAATTTGGTCTCATTCCTTTCTGTCAGTCTGTCCCCTCCTTGTGAGCTACCGGTGGAGTCACGCATGCAGATGGGTGGTGGCATCTGTGCCCTCACAACAGAACTGAACAGCAGCACCTGCTCTGGGAAGATTGCTGCAAAGCTGGACTGAGCAAATTTGGCATTGTTTTTTTCTGTAGGACAAAGACTTGGGTGTGACTTTGTGAAAACTGCTGTCAAAGGTGCGCTGCCACAGCCACGTGTCCTGGTGCTCAGCAAAGATAGTGGTTGCACCAGAGGAAAGTTAAAACATGCTGCTTGCTCTCTTCACCATGGAGAAAAAATAGTGTGAGGAAATTGGGCAAATGTAAAAGCCAGTGGAGCTCCCCTAAGGCAAAAGTAACACACCTGCTGGATGAGCAGTTTCCTGGAAAAGCAGACAAAACAGTGGCCTGCTTAAAGGAATTGGGCCCATTGCATGGATCTCATAGTGTAACAAAGATATTTCTCTGTCCTCCCATATAATTTTTTGTTAGTTGGTTCAGAGAGGGGGAAGAAGTGCTGAAGCAGTGATCTTTGAGCAAAAGTACAAGTAGGGGTGAAGCACACAGAACTGGGCAGAGGGCATTTGACTGAGCAGAGTAGGCAGGATTCCTGAGGCTGCTGGACACATGTGGTGAAGATAATGATATACTTGAAAATGAAGTGGAAAAATTAACCTTTAAAGCAACAGTCATATTGCTTTTATATGAGTACAAGGAAATAAAATCTCCAGAGGCACTGGTGCTGCAGGGACTAAGAGGCTGTTGAAGCATGTGCTTTGGAGGGAAAATACACTGTTGGTGCAAAACATCAGTGTGGGTTTGAGAGTGACCATGGCTAAGAGGAAGCACAAGGACACCTGATGGGTACAGGGACTGGGAACAGTACACGGGAATTCCAGTTTGTGGACTCTTGCTTCACCCCCAAAGCTTTGAATGAATATAAACTTATTCCAGACTCTTATGTCCTTCCCTTGTAAGATCTGTCTTCTCTCTCTGCCTTTCTCATGAAGAATACTTCCCTGCAGACCAGTATAGAGTTTATCTATGAATCCCTGGCAACATAGCATCTTTACTGGATTAACTTCCCCCAAAGCAGCAGTGATATATGGGAAACTGCCTTGTCCCCTCCAACTCATTTGAGTTGTTATAAATGAGTAAAGCTGAACTTGGAGGAGAAAGAAAAATACCTCCTGAATTTTAAGCTAATGGGGAATCCAAAGTAAAAGATTTCCCCAAGGTTTAAGCCATTATTCCTTTGATAGAAAGTGTCTGGGTGTTAAAACTAGGAGTTGTTCAGGCACTGGGGGATGTATTTAAAGTACAGCTCTGCACAGCGTAGTGTGGAAGAGGCTTGCTAGCCTTACTATTTCTCTTCCTCTATTGATGAGAAATGTTTGCTTACAGAGGAAGAGGAGCGCTCTGACTGTCTGCCCAGCCTGATACTCTGATCACCACACTGCACAGTCGCATCCTTCTTGCTTGTGTGTGACAACCTTCCATTTTCAGAGCTAGACTCGCACTTTAAATAAACTTCCTCAGGTAATTGTAGTTCATAACTTGTTTTTGGAAGAGGCTTTCAGTATTCACATATTTCTTTCCAGCAGTAGATGGCAGCAATTTTCTTAGTCCTAATCTGTTAAGATCTGTGTGTTAATTACTGTAAATTAACGTATTTTAAAAGGTAAAGGCTTCAGTTGCCCTTTTCAGCCATCATTAACTGAGATGTCATCCCTGCTGTCCTCCAGTCAGTCCAGTGCTGGGCAAGAGCAGAGATCAGTGCCTGAGCCTGCCTGTCCTGTGCTTGTCTTCTGAAAATCCCAGCCAGCACCAGGGATGCTTGCTGCCTCAGCTTCCATGCTGGTGAGGCAGTGTGGGACCAATAGCCAGCCAAGCCACCTCCCCAGACTCTCAGCCATCGGTGATGGCACCAGCAAGAGGTAGACCAGCCTCCAGCTCCTTTAGGGTTATACTTTGGGGATAACACAGGTGTGGGAAAACGTGGGCCTACATCCTTGCCTTCAGCTAGGAGGGGAAGTAAATAGCTTGGTGAATAATGAAGTACAAAAAACCTATGATGCATGACTAGTTAAACAAAGTCTGAAGAAAAAGAAAAGAGCAGAAATGATCCGGCTCAGAAATAATCAATCTGTGCGTATTACTCTAAGCTGACTTTTCCCACTCGTACATGCTGTACATGTATTTCCAGAAGATGGTCATTAAGAGACTAATTTTTAAATGAAATGTTCATGATCAGTATAAAGGTTTGCAACAAGAGATAGAGAGTGTGAGAAATAAATTGAGCAACATTACTATATGAATCTAAAATATAATGGCTCCTGTTATGTGCACATAGAAATAATGATGTTGAAATTAGGGAAGCTTCATCAACTTTAAATGAATTACTGATCTCCAGTGGACAGAGAGAAAACTGATTTTAATGATTGTTTTAAACTAACATTTGGTGTAATAAATGTTTAATGCATTTGTTCTAAAACAGAATTAACCGCAGTGCCATGTCTTATTCGTGGCACAAGCACTGCTTCTATTCAGCAGTTTCTCTGTCCTTTCTCTCTCCCAAAGTCTACAGTAAGTTGGGATTTTTAAAGTTTATGATCCATGTCAGAATGTCTGATAAATACACCCCATACTACTGCTTTTCATGATGCGTCTGGTTGATTTGGCTGCGTCATGGGAAATACAAGTCCAAGAATCAGACAAATTTATAATTGGGTAATTGTATTAAAACCATATTAAGCTCTGTTCACCCTGAAACTTTGCAGGAATTATGACCTGCAGCTTTGCAGTCACCTGTGTTCCATTTCTTTTTGTGTTTTAGGAACCCACCTGCTATTTCACATTAAAAAAACATGCCTGTGGTATAATACAGGCAAGTGAATGAGACTGACCTGCCCAAAATCAGAGAGTTAGAAAGGGGTGGGCAGGGGCGGAAAGGATCCTTGAGTACCCTGGGCATCATCACCATCACAGTCATTGTGGACAGCTGACCTATCTAGCAAGGGAGATGATAAAACCTTTTCCTTAATAATTAAAGGAAATCAGGTGTAAGATCTGAGCTTGTGGGGACTGGTAAAAATGCTCTTGCCTGCACCTTGGATAAGTGACTAGTTATAATATTATGCCCTTAATCAAAGAAAAACAATCAAGGGCTGGCTGCTGTCCTCTAATGCCTCAAGGAGCTCCTCCATCACTCTTTTTGCTCTTTTATTCTGGCTGCTTTTATGTTCTCCTAAGTGTACTCAAAGGGTGAGAGTGCTTGTGGGACTGGTGCTAGTTCACTGGTGAAGCTGTTTGTCTACTTCCAAATGCTCCTTTTGACCTTGCCCTGTTTCCCCTGCTAAAAAGGTCATGTACACAGTGAGCAGAGCTGTTGCAGAGCCACCTTTATGACTACATAGCAAACATCCTGCCATTTCCTGTGGTAACAGGGCCATTTCACAGCAAACTGTTCCCAGCAGAGAAATGCAGGCAAACATATATGCCTGTCTGCTTCCAGGGGCTCTTGCAGACTCTCCAGCTTAGAGCAGGGAGGTGAGCAGGAGGCAGTCCCTACAGCACAGTGTGAAGGGGCTCATTTAGGAGGGGGTGGCTGGGAGGATGCAGAGCAGGAACTGTCTCCCAGGTGGAAGGAGAGGGATGAGCTCAGGCACCGAAATGGCTTGTCCTGGCACATGTACACAGCTGGTGTGAGCAGAAAACAGAAGAGTTTGTGAGGACCAGGTTGTTGTGTCCAAGTCATTTAGGTGCATTGATTTTCACCTTCTGAGTGAGATTTAGACTTTTTATTTATCTGCTTGACGCTTCTGGAATGTTCTCTCCCTGACGACATTACCAATATGGGCACTTGCATTTTCTGGAAACAGGCCATTTAATACCTAATACGGTCTTCTCAGGGCCTGGATTAGAGTGATTTTGGTCACTGAAATGCTTCATGCTTTAAAGTGACTGCTACATGTGAGTATGGGGTCTGTGCTTGTCATCTCCGTGACTGCTCAGCAGGCAGGTTCCTCCCTGGAGTCCCAAGCTTTTCTGCCCCTCACTACTGCCAGCACTGTAGTTCTTTGGTATGTGATGGCCTAGTGCTGTTTTTTGACCATGTGCAGATGTGGATGCTGTGAAGGGTTTGTTTGTAGCTTCAAGGTAAAGGTTGCATGGGGATCTGTAACAGCAGAGCCCAGCTCCCTTTGTGGGGGATGAAATGTAAGTGCTCTCATTATCAAACATACACCACGCTCTTACTGAGCACAGGCTGCATCTGCTGGGAAGTTGAAAGGCAATGAGTTTGCTTTAGACAGCTAAAGTTGCAATATGAATTCTCTCTCTCTGAGATTCCTATATCCCTCATGGTGCAGTCCTTTGAGCAAGGACTGTCATGTACTACATGGCTGTGTAGCTTATCACAATAGGACTCTGGCTCAGCTGATGCCGCTAGATACCAGCAAGAAATAAATATTAATAACATGGGAGCCTCCCTGCTTACTATATTCCTGTTTCAGGCCTTCTGCTCCTTTGCAGCTGGAGAAAGGGATGCAAAATCATCTTCTTTCAAATAGGGCTAGACCTGAAAGTGAAAGGGAGGCAAAAAGGGCAGCTGAAGTAATTACAGGCATAAGGAGACTTTCATTTGAGACAATATTAGGAAAGATAAAACCCACTTAATTCTAAGAGCAGACTAATAAACAAGAGTGTGACAGAAGGATGTATAATAATGAATGGCACAGAGAGGGTCAGCAGGGTTATTCCTCACTGTGTGTTTGCAGTATACAAAAGGAATGCTCAATGAAACTCAAAGGTGATGAGCTTGAAAGAGATAAATGGATTCTTTTTATATTGTGCAAAACTTAACCTGTAGATCTCAATTCTGCAAGATCCTGTGTTGTTATGAGATACACTGAGATACAAAACTGATGAGGATTTTACATGCCATGCTTATTAGATCTATTCAGTTCATTTAAAAGCAATTTAACTTCATGTTTTAGCTAGAAATCAGAGGAGGCTGTGTTTCAGAAGCTGTAGCAGGCAACTTCCTTCAAAAATCTTATAAAACGTAAAGTGAAGACTATACTAAGAACATTTAGCTTTCAAAACTGCATGTCTTTCCCTTATGCCTGTGAAGAGGTGCTAAGCAGGGTAAAGGCCGATGAGGCTTTTTAAAAGCTTGTGCTCTGAAATGACTGTGCAGGCTCAGACGTACTGAATACACAGTTGTTTTTATACTTTTCTTGGAATTAGCTAGCTTGAGAAAGCAAGCTCCGTGTTTTGTTCTGATGTGGCGAGCGTTTTACTCTTTTTATCAGAGAAGATTGTGCCTACCTAATGGAAAGCATATTTTACTTTGTATTTGGGATACCGGTGATGAAATCCTGATTCTTGAGGGAAAAAAGAACCTGCCTTTCCTCTAGTTCTGCTCACTCAATGGAGTTGCCAAAACTTACCCTTTCCTCTGCTGGAAAGGGAGCTGACTGGAAAATCTGTGCTGAATGCAAATGTACTGTACTAGGTGTGGTTGGCTGAGGTGTGGTTGGTTGTTTTCTTTTTCACTTTTATGATTGTTTTTGCACTTCAATGCTTATTTTTGCTTTCTAGTACTTGCTAGAAGATTCTCACCACTGGAACAAAAGTGATAGAAATATTTAATGCGTGACATTATTTATCTTTTAGATATTAGTGGAAGTAGGATAAATGACTGCAGATTTTACTTTGTTCTAAAATTGATTACATCTCTTTTGCATGCTTCATATTATCTGGGGTATTTCAGTCACGCATATGATTTAGTTATCTTATGGCACTGAGTCGTACCTGCAACTCTGGAGCCGTAGAGAATTGGACAGGTTTAGTGCTAACTTGGCAGAGTAAGGATGAATTCTATATAGATAGAGAAAAGTAGGTCGAGCTACTTGATGTAATTTGCATTGACTCCTACAAATCCAGGGCTAGATTCTGATCTCAGTTACATTAGCACTGACTCCACTTAATAGTTACCAAGGAAATAGCCAGGCCTACCAGGTGTATTCATTTAGGCAAAAACTGTTGCTTCCTTTTGGCCTACTGATTTGGATGATGATTAGCACACGTTCAGCAACATGGACTACCAGACATGAGACATCCTCGACAAATGGCCTCTGTGCATGTTAAGCAACTCCGTAGCTCAGATAACTGTGCTACATGCATTTGCCATGTCCCATGTGGGATAGTGTGAATATACCACTTTGGACCACTGTTGGCAAATCTGGACTACAGTCTGATTCACAGCCCTCCTGTACCAGTAGCACTCCAGTAATGCAACTGAGCTCTGAATCTGGCCATTTCTAAAGGTACCTTTGGTGTTTGATAATGTTGATGGGCAATTCCTCATTGCACCAAAAAGCAGAATTGATGGCTGTCTTCTTATACATGGAGGATCTGATTTGCCAGGACCATAGCCAGTAGTTCGAGGAAACTGATTATCCTTTTCTGCTCAGCACTTGTTGGATGGCATTTTGAATACCGTGTCCAGCTTGGGGCTCTCCAATTCAAGAAAGATGTCAATAAATTGCAATGAGTTTAGCAGAGGGCCCCAGGATGACTGGGAGCTGGAGCACTTGCCCTGTAGTGATAGGCTGAGGGAGCCAGGCTTGTTCAGCCTGAAAAGAGACGGCTTTGGGGAGACCCAGTAGCAGCCTCTCAGTGCCTATGAGGAAACGTCAAGGAGACAGAGCCAGGGTCTTCACAGTGGTGTGTGGTGGAAGGATGAGGCAGTGGGCATAACTTCAAATAAGAGCGGATATAAAGGAAGCTTTTTTTTCCCCATGAAGCCAGTGAAGCTGTCAAGCAGGGGTCCAGGGAGGTTGTGCGCTCTCTGTCCTCGGAGTTTCTCAAGACCCAATGGGATCTTGAAAGCCCTGAGTAAACCGGTCTGATCTCATGCTTTGAGCAGGGGGTTGGACTAGAGAGCTCCTGAAGTCACTTCTAGCTTGAATTATCCTGTGGTCCTAAGCAATTTACATTCCTGTAGGGTCTACAACCCCTGAGGAGTCTGTGTCACAGTGGGCCAGGCTGTGCTTGGCAGAGGGCACGAATCTGGTCCTGTCTGGAGGAACTTTGGTATTTGTAGCTCGGTGTGAGCTGCTTACATCTCAAAAGTGTCTGGTCTCATACCTGTGGTGTCATTAAAACACCAGCTAGAGTGTAAGAAGAAAGGCTGTACATCCTGACCATATGTTGCATAAACCTTATTCCTAAATCTTCTTTCTGGGGTGCATCTTATGCTGAGGGTCAGAACTACTAACACATCTGGTGAATTTTTCCCTGCAGTGTTTGGTGCTAAATTGTTTCCGGTCCCATAACACCTTTGTGGCTGAGAAGATGCAAATAATGGTCCAGAGACAGTCACTGTAAGCTAGCAGTTTATTTAGCTTCATCCCATTAATACAATTAAATCTGAGATGATGAACCCTGATCACTGCACAGCTTCACAGGAATGCCTGGGCACTTGGTAAGGTAAAAGCTTATTTCCTCAGACAAGGTTTGGACAGATGCAATAAAACTGAATCCTGTCTGTCTCTGGAGATTTCTGATGCAATCACTGAAATCCGTGTGTAAACCAGTAAAGAACCTGGTCCTCCAGTTTATTTTGAGTGAGGAACTCTAGCTGCAATCCTAGTGGAGTGCTTACTTCTAAAGCTATTGTACAGCTAAATTTTGGTCAGTGGGACTCTTTCAGTCCCATAGAGACCTTTGAACAGAAAGTTACTATATTTTTTGTAGCTTTTTTTTTCTTTTGTAAGGGGGAAATATTCCCACAGGTGCCTAGCAAAATAAAACAAGAACCAGATGAAGAGGAGGAAGGTGAAATGCCAAATGTCTCAACCAATCCTGCTTAGTACTAAACATGGGCATCTATTGAATACAGGAGGTAACAGAAATAACTGGTGTTTGTTTTACAATCAGCGGGTTTACACAGAGGACCAGAAGTGTGCTGGCATTGTTGGCCATTTTAATTTTCAAATGCCGCTGAACAATGAATTTTGATCATCAGACTCACTAGCATTCTTACTAAATACAAATCAAGCAAGTCCTTTGAGTGACGTTTGCATCTAATTATTAAAATCACTGAATTGGAAACCACTTTTCACTCCCAGTTTTGAACCTTTTGCTACACATGTCACCCAAACCAGCCACCCCACAGAGTATTCATCTAATCCATCCGGTAGTGCAAATAGCGGAGGGACTCAAAATAACAGGAAAATTGTTTACCTTTCTAAATAGGATATGGAATGACTTTCTTTCCTCTTTACAGCAGCTCAAACATTTACACAAACTTGTTAAGCTGCTTAGAGAAAGGATTGTTTGTCCAGGTAATGCTTCTTTCAGTAAGTTAAGCTGCAAGGAAAGCAGATACTTGACTTCACAGAATTTAGGGGATTCTAGAGAAATTGCCTCTGGGAGAAATTTAAATAAATTAATGGAGAGCTTCTGATTTCTTTCCTTCTTTGTCTTTATTTTGAGCAAGTTATTCCCTCTCTACACAGATGGGTCTGTGCAACACTTATAGGGAAGTCATTTAATTATGTAAAGCTGCTCCAGGTAAATGTTATTTACAGATGGCTGAAAAGTTTTGGATTATACTCATTTGCCAAGAATAGCCTCCCTCTCTTCACTCTTGGCGGAGAGGTGTTTTTAGTTGTCATCAAGGTAAGCTGCAGATTGTGTACTCCTGTCTGCATCTTTTTACCCATTTTGACTGTTTTCTTTCTTTGTGATTTTTAAATGGTAACCCTGCAGGCGCTGTGCACATAATTGAAGTAAGCAATCTGCTTGTTTATCCCTATTTTCCATTAATTAGATATGTGCAATCTAAATTTCCTACTGAAAAACATGAGATGACATGCTAAGGGGCCAAATCTGCTTTCCCTCCCAAGGCTGAACGGCGAGTGTTGGAGGAGATGTCTCCAGAGCAGGGGCACAGCAGTGTTTGTAGCTATCTCAGCTTGGGCTGGACAGTGAGCGGAGGGCGACCAAGTCACACTGGAAGAGACTGGAGGAGTAACCCGAGAAGCCCCTACCCTCAGCAGCGCCTGGCTGAGCCTTCATGTCCTTTGGGTTTGCTGCAGGCTGGAATGTGCTGATGGCGAATGCACATCCAGAGGACACTGTGAACCTGCAGCATTGTCCCTGGGCAGTGTAAAATGGTGCTCCAGGAGTTTCAGCCCCTGCCTGAACTGGACTCACAGCTGTGTTGATGTGGCTCCCGCATGCTTTTTTCCTACTTTGTTCACTGCTGAACCACCGGCTCGAATCTTCACTTTTATAAATAACCAAGGTGCAACCCCTAACCTGAATAGTTACTTCAGACCTACGGCAGCACAGGTAAGGCCTAAAGGTACTGCTATTTGCTAAGGGATCTCTGTGGTCCCCAGAGACAATTTTATTCATAAATGGCCCAGCTCTGCAGTGGTCACATATTCAAAACAGGCTAGTGATCAGCTGTCTGGTTCAGCCAAGAACTGAAGAATCTGCCAAGAGTGAACTTCCTACAAAGAAATCGAAGAGATCTTCATGTAACAGGCAGAAGCAAACTGTTTTCAGCCTGTCCACAAACGAGAAGAGAGGAGAGGGAATAGCCTCAGCTCTGGGTGTGCAGAATGGCAGGTAAATGGAGAATTTCATAAAGGAAAGGGTCAGTGAAAATTGAGCTTTGATGTAAGTCCTGAGGCAATCATAAGGAAAGTCTTTGGAACTAGAAGAAACTAGTGCTGGTTTTCGAGGTTCTTCTGTTGCAGCAAGGACACCGAGCTGGATGAAGGCCCCCAAGCTATTCTGCTGCCCCTGGAAGTGACAGGAGATACTGTCTCTCCTTCCCAGTTTGTGCAGGATCAAGTGCTGTTTTAAGCATCCTGGCTGTTGTAACTGAGTAGCCTGCTCTTGGGTGAAGAGCCTGTAGGGAGGGGTCTCACCTGTGCAGGAGACCCTGCTGCCTCCTGGCAGAGCTGGCGGGCTCGGTCACTTTCGTCTAGATCCACCGACAGACAGAGCTGAGCATGTGCCTATGCACTTTGTGAGCTTGGGGCCGACTGCTTTTTACTGAAAGGGATAAATAAGTGGTTCTTTGCAGCTAATGGCCTCTTTTGTCTGTGTATATATATGCCATAATCCCATTGCGATCCTGTAATGTCCTCCCTGATGTCAGACTGGCCTTGTACACGCTCACATTAATGAGCCATTGCATACTAACTCCCTGCCCAGCCCACACCCTCTTCCTTCTCACCTTCCCTCTGGTGCCCTGAATCGTTTTTCTTTGCTTGCTTGCTTGCTTGCCTGCAGTGATGGGTGTGTGCCCTTTTGCTCACTGGGAGTCCAGCAGTAAATCATACGTTTGCTTTTTTTCTTTTTATATTCTGGAGCAGCAGCTCTGATTAGTTTGAAGCAGAATAAAAGACCTATAAATGGGGAGAATCCTGAAGGTAAGTACTTTACTGTGGACTTAATGTCAAGGTACAGTACACATAGTAGCTTTTACAGAGACCATTTAAAAACTGTTATCCACTGTATATTTTAAAGGCAGGACATAATTCAGACATCTGATTGACTGTCCTTGAATGTTGATTCTTGCGCTACAGTTTTTATTTTTAAGAAACCTTGATCTGAGAACTTTTGAGAACATCATATATTGCGTTCATCACCCTTAGTGGATTACTTCAGCTGTCTGAGTTGCGCCAGATTTGTGGTGACAATAAGGCAGAGGAAGGAATGGCAAGCTCTATCAGAGGAGTGGTGGAAAAGTCACTCCTGTAAATTTGAGGACTGCTTAAGAATTGTCTTCCTTTTTCACTGTAGAAAGTGTTATTTCTGATATTTCTTCAGGGAAGAGATGATTCAGTGATCTCGGATCCCTGCAGAGACCATGACACTCTCTTAGTCCCTCTCTCGGGAATGGCGAAATGACAGCGACCTCCAGGGTACCCTCAATAGGCAATTCTGAAGCACGGAGTCCAGGGATTTAACACAAGGATTTAGGAAGGGAACTGGACTTGAAATATACTTCAGAAAGCTGTCAGTCAATGATCTGTAGCTTTCAAGTCAGACTGTTGCTCTTGAATGTATTGCTGCAGTAGTCTTTAAACTGAGTCTTCCTCAGAGCTTCTGTAGTAAAATTATGGTGCTTCTTATAACCCTTTTCCTGCCCCAGTTCCCATCCACCTCCAGACGCGCTGTCTGTGTTTCTCCTGGTGTTTGCAGAGTTCAGTGTTTGCCCAATTCTGTCTTCATCTCTCCGGAGAAGTGTTGTTGGGTTTGTTGCATAGGGTGGGGTGTTTGAGCAGCTGCTGCAGCCTGAGGGCTTTTAATGAACAACCTCTCTGGGACTCTCCAGATATGCTAATCACCAGAATCCTCCCCCAGAGCATGATTTTCACCCAATTTTATACCTAATCTGCTTCTACTTCCCCTCTTGTGGTCATGAGAGATGCTGACTGGGGTTTCTCCACCAGGATGCACTCCATGCTCTGCTTTTCAGTTGTTTTTGTCATGTCCCCATCACCCTACCATTTCACACAGCTGCTTTGACTCCTCTTCATGCTGTTCCCTAGCTCAGCAAGGAGGTCCCTGTTTCCAAACCCCTGCCCTTTTCTTGAGTCTTGGGACGTGTCCCCTGCTCAGAAGATTTTGGACCATAGGGTTTACACTGTGAAGGGTGTTTCTTTGGATCTTATGAAGTGCTTGAAGTCAATGCTGTGATTCTGCTACTTGAGCTAAGGCTGTCTCTGATGTGCCTGCTCCAAAGCTGTGGTTATTTAAATGCCAAGACAACTGACATGTCTGCTCTGCTCAGGCAATGAGTGCTGTACATTGATTTTCTTTATTTTGGAAATACAAGAGGTGCCTCTGGCCCTGAGCAATTCAATGGAAGCTGCACACTGGAGGTTTGATGGAGGCGGAGGCTGGAGAGCACGGGCAATATGTGCCTGCATGGAGCAGGCATACCTATGCACTTGTTTTCCACCTGTTTTCTGCCAGGGAATGTTAATACTCAAAATAGAAATTAAGCAAGTAGTTTCAGCATGTGTGTTCTGTTTCTTTAAGATGGAATAACTCTAATGCGCTTGATATTTCCAAGTACTGGCATTTTTACATAGGTAAGAAACCTTCAAGTTTGAAATACACTAAACAGCTTCTTACAGAAATTCAAGCCAATTTTAGAATATTACCATGTTACCACAAGCCAAAAGCATTGGCAATCAAAGGTGTTTATGAAGCCATTAGCTCCAGTTCCACTGACTTGTTTTGGTTTTTTGTCTTTGATAACACTCATTGCTTTTGAGGAAATGAACTCACTGACAGCTTGGGGGGCAGGACTGGCTTAGGCATCATGAAAAAAACCCCAAATGCTGTATCTAAAACCACTGTTTAGTCTTTGAATCTGAGATTAAATCATAGGCCTTTATTTCCATAAATGTTTCTCTTTGTAGATATGCTGGGGGAAGGGAACTCAGTGCCTTAGAATGCATGGACAACAGAGGATGACAAATCCTGAAAACAAATGTCCCGAAAAGCTTTTATTACCAGGCATTAAAATAGGTAAGGCTGGAAAAAGTATTTTAGCATATCTTTGCTTGGTTGACTGCTGCCAATATGTTTGACTGCTTTTTTTTTTTCCCCCCTCATTCATAGGACATGGTCACTGATGCTTAAAAAGACCTTGAAATACTGACATCAGAATTGAATTACTGATGTGATAAATTAGAGCACTACTCAAACAGGTCACGCTGGAGCAGCCTGCCAGGTGAACGGGTGGATGTGCAGGTGTGTAAGTGTGGAGTACCTTTTTCTTGCCAAATGTATTTTGTGTATATACACCTCAGAAAGACGAAGGAACCCTTTTTCTGCCAAATACTATGTTGCATAAAAGCTAGAGGATCTTTATGCCTATGTTCGCCCTCGAGGTGAAGTGAGGGCTTGAGAAAGCGTCTTGGCACATGAGCCTCTTTGCCGTGCCTCTGGCCTCTGAGGCTGTGCTCGGAGGAGCGAAGCCAGGCTCCTGCAGCTCCCCTCTCCAACCCTCCCCAGCTGGAGCTTGGCGTGAGCTACCCTAGCTGGGAGCTGTGCTGCTGTGGCTACGCAGCGTGGGTCATTTAACACGCCTGGCTCTTTCTGTGCTCTCTGGCAGGCCCGTCAGTGACTGCAGCATGTGAGTGTGCAGAGCCAGGGAGGACCCTTGTGCAGACACAAGTGGGAACAGTGAAATTCTCCTTTTCTGCATGTCAGGCTAGCCTGGTGCTTCTGCTTGAGTTGAAGCCCAGTTATCTTTTTGGGAAGCAAAAGAAGCAGACTCCAGAATATAACCTTGAACTTCTACATTTTAGTAGTGGTGCTGGTCAACTTGAAAAAGAGACACTTCTTTACAGTATGATCCAGATATGCAGGTTTAATACACAATTTATCTATCTGTGAACAAGGATATGAAACAACACTTAAAGTTGATCATTATTATTTTTGCCACATTTCTCCCCTGCCTTGAAAGTCCATTTCATTTTCACCTGAAACAACATTTTTCTTTTCTTTTTGCCAGGTGACCTGGAAAATTCATTATTCAACTAAATATAAGCTACCCCAAATATGTGCAGCTTCTGTCCAGAAAAGTAATTTGTGTTTTTTTGCCATCGGTCCAGAGTTTCAGACCATTTGTTGTACTCTTCCCTTCATTGTTATGATTTGCTCAGTTCTGTGGCCTGAAATGTGATAATCTGAGCAGAACAGAAATCCAAAATAGGATGATTTTTACAACCAGATTTAAAACTTCTGTTGTTTGCTACAAACACAAAGAAGTAAAGAAAGTGCTGTATTAATTTCTTCTTTTCTAGAAGCACCAGCAGAAAATGGAGAGGGGAAAAGAAATCTGTAATAGAAAAACATAGAAGATCAACATCAGTATTTGTTGAATTCTAGGCTTTATTGCCTTTTACTTTTTAAACTAGGTTTTTCAAACCATCCACTTGCAGAAATTTACATTTTATGAGGACAAAGTTACAAAATATGATGAGATCGTTTTAGGTAACTTACCTCCTTTTCCTCAGCTTGTGGCATCTAAAACTAACTGTGCTTGTCATCTTCTCAGTAATTTCTTATCATTGAAGTTAAAATATAATCTAAGTTTGCACCAAATGAGCTGTTCCAAGATGAGTTTGCCAAACTCTGTATTGCAGTGGGATTTCTGCAATTATGATTAGATACTGCCAAACAACAATGATCTGTGGAATACAAGTGAATCCAACGTTGATTAGCTTCTCTAAATCCCACAAGACATTAGAAGAAGCACAACTTGCATTTAATCTTTTGTCACCGTGTCTCTGCCAACCACAGTTTTGCTGGTAGATACAGCACAACTGAAAGGGGATGAATGGCAGAGAATTGAGGGGCTGGTGAAGGACTTTTCTGTTACTTAAGGGCTGATCTGCTTTAGGATGTTGTTGGTGCTCACCAGAGGTCTCAGAACTGCTGGGTTGATTGTTTGTGTAGCAACATCCCACCCAGAGGACAGAAATCACCAGTATGAGAGTTTGTGTGTGCTAACTATTTTTACTCTTCTCCCTCTACTTTTTCTAGCTGATTATTGGTTCTCCCACCAAAAAGTGAAATAAACAGTCAGAGGCAGCATTTGTCTTAGTCTTGTCTGAGAAATTTCCAATGGGAAATGGAAGCATATTTCCACTATCTGTTAGTGGATTTCACATTCGGGCTCCACAAAATATTCTGCACATGAAAAAAAGCTCTCCATTTGAGCAGTTTCCCTAACAAGCTTCATAGCTGTTTGCTGGATTAAGGCAAAGTTAAGATTTGTGTCTGATTTTAATTAATCCCAAACAATGCTTCCATTTTTGCTGTTGGACAGTCAGGAGAGACAGGTAAATAGTCAGTATGCTGTATCTTTTCCCTCTTTTACAAAAATATAATGCCTACTGCATGAAGATGTTACCTCTGTAAGCCTGTCGTGTTATTCTTTGGGGAAGGGAATTCTCATTTTCCAATCCATATACTTATGCAGATCAGTCACTCCTCTTACACTCTGTACATGCAAAATGCTTAATAATTTTATCTTCAGCTTTCAAGCATAAAAGCGAGAAAGTTACCCTATTCCAAACTTAACTACTTGTGTATGTTGTTGGTATCAAATAAGATTACTGCTTGGAAGATAGTGCATTTATCTTTCACTTGAAATAACCCAGGAGAATGTCAGATGCAAAATGATTTTTGAAATCTTGGCATTTACTGCTGCTTTATACTGTCTGTAACTTCAGTCAACAGCAGTGACATTATTGTGTGAGTCCCTCCAACTGAAGGGAACTGGCACCCTATTAAAACTCCCTCTTTGCAGAGCTGACTGGAGATATGTTACTATGCAGCTCTGTGTTTATCTCCTGACAAGCGGTGATCAGAATCATGGCTGCTACCAGCCAGGCAGGATTCTCTCCTTGTCAGTTTATTCCTTCCTGTAGCTAGTCCTTCATCCGGTGTTATCTGGCTGCCGATGTCCTCCTCATTCCTTTCACAACAGGCTCTCTTTGCTTTGGCTTTTGTCCCGTGTAAATGCAGCCCTGCCAAATCTCTCTGTGATGAGCTCCCTTCCGTGCTCTGCTGTTGCAGCATCAGCATCTCACATCCTTGTGGATCAATGCTTCTGCCTCTCTCTGCTCCACCAATGTGGGTGCTGCTGGCAGAGCAGCCTGTGGAGAGCATGGGGCCCAGGGCAGCAGGATGCAGTGGGGCTGGAGATGGTGGACGCAGCATGGGAGTGGGTGATGCTCTGCAGCATCTGCAGGTTTGCAGCCCTGCAGGTCTGTCATTGTGACCTGACCTTAGGGAGACCGGATACTTGCACCTGGCTGCGACAGGGTTATCTACCAGCTTTGCATCACTGTCTGCTGGAATTAATTGCTGGGAAGGGTTGATGGTGTTTTCGGAGAGATGGACTTAGCTTTCAGCCTTATTTCCTCTTGCTTATGGTGGTCATCACAGGGTCTCTTCTGAGCAGGAGCATACACATGCACATGCATAGTTTCCACGTGTGGCCATATTTCTGAAAGATCAGACGTGAATCTGTGTGGCTATGTACAAAAGACTAGACATAAAGTCAATAAATGGGACTTTACACAGCTGTAAATTCTCTCATCCTGTCATCTTCCCATTCAGGCAAGAAAGATGTGAGAATCATGTAGATTCAGAAGCAGAGGTTCATGGCAAGACTGGGGGTCTCCTGATCACCACGGATGATGGCCCCTTCTGGAACTCACTGTGTTAGTGGTAAGGTTTATTAGGGCAATTTATGCCCCCTAAATTAACCTATTCATGCTGCAGGCTGCTCACTTCGTACCCCAGCTCTGCCAAGCAAGCTGCTCAGGTGGGAGCTCTTTAATTTCTGCTGTTTAAAGTCAAAACAAACCTATCTTATTTGACTGAAGCAGGACAGTGTGCAAGGCACTCAACCGGCAGATCCATTGATCCTTGGGAGGTGAGAAAAGAACAGCTGGGAGGACAACCTCCGCTGGTGGCAGTCAGGAGAGGATGTTTGGCCACAACCTAATAGTAAGGGATGTGGGTGAGCCCGTGCATAGACTGATTAAAATTGATTAAGAAAGTGTGTCTGGGGACTCTTCCAAAGCTAACCAAAGTCAGTGGAAAAGAGTCTTTTTCACTGAATTCTCTGGCACTGGATTAAAACACTGGAATACCCCATCATGAAATAATTTCTTTAGCAGAAAGAATGGAGAGATTTAACAAATCGAGGACTGGAGAACTAAATGGGATTCGAGATGGTGCATTCAGTTCCTGCCTCTCCACAGACTTACTGCTCGACATTGCCCAAGTTCATCAGTCTCTTTGGACATCCCTTCCTAGTATGGACAGGTATGACAGTGTGAATAATTTCTCTCCCATTTATATCAGTGTCAGCTGCATTATTCTTCATTCTTTCTGTGTGCATGTACAACACACAGTGCCCCTGGGATGTCTTAGCTGGGGTCCCTAGCCTGCTTTATCACATGTATTAAAAAAAAAAAAAAAAAAAAAAAAAAGGGAGGTCAGAAACAAAGGCCGAAACAGGTCTCATTACTTCTTTAGTAGTACATCAGAAATTGATGTAAAGCTTGGTACGTGGCAGGCTGTTCCTATAGTTCCTCTGAAGGCTGATCTATTCTGCTCTGTATTCAACTCCATTAATACCATGTTCTTCTTTTCATTCCTACTGAGCATACCTAAAGACTGACAGCTGTATATCAATTCTTGGTGAGGCAAGGAAGGTGGTCAGCAAAACCACGACCATGGACTTCCAGAGGGCAAACTCTGGCCTTT